>PVKE010010915.1:0-41403 GCA_004027555.1 Craseonycteris thonglongyai
AAGACTTTCATTTTAATTAGAAAGGAGAGGCAATAACGCGGGGACTTGGTCTAAGAATCACCCTGCGGAAGCGCGCTTGTATTCCGGGGGTTTTCAATCAGCATGACAGCGGAATGTAAATAGTCGGAAAGGTTTTTAAATGTTAGGGTCTCGCCGAACGCGCTGGGAAGTGCTTTACGGTTCTCTGGCAAACATTCCTGCCACAGGGACCCCGCGGCGGGTTCTCCGACTTCCACGGAGACGTCCAGGCTTTTGGATGCCCAAGCCGATCGGTGCTCCTTCCCTAGGAAGTCAGATTTGGGGGAAAACAAAGTGAAACGAGGGCCGGATCTGTCCGGCGTGGCTCCCAGGGCGAAATTAAAGGTGCCCGGATCCGGATGAATGGTGTTCACACTCCAGGGTTAAAACCACACACGCGGAGTGTTATGTTCAATCTGAGGAAAACGAGTTTAACCATTTCCAGGAGCCGGGGGTCCTTTAACGTGTTTAAAAATATAATAATAATAATAATAAGACGTTCCAGCTCCCCAATAGGAAACCCGGTTCTTCCAACTCCCCGCGCTCCCATCGAAGGAAGAGACTCGGGTACCAAGAACATCCCAGCCCCCAGTCTCAGCGTTTAGCGACGTCCCGGGAAACGACGCGGGTTCCGCGCGGGGACGCGGGTTCGTCCGAGGCGGCCACGTCTTGCATGGTGGTGAGAAGTGAGCCCCTTGCTGCAGCCATGTTCCGCCGCGTTTAGCTAATAAAACTTGCCTATGGCGGCCTCTGTGCACGTCTGCCCACCTGTGTTGCGATTCTCTCTACAGCGTGAAGCCATCAGAGGACGGAGGTGACATCGTCGCGCAGCCGGCGGACAAGCTCAACAGCGGGAGCCCCAGTCCTGTGTCCGAGAGGACATGTGTCTCTCTCACGACCACCGTCTCCCACTCAGCGACTCGATCTCACCATTTCCCCCCAAACCCAGCCGCCTGCCCCCCGGGGGTCTCCCCGGAGGACACACACCCACGGCGGTGCCCACGCTTCCTTCCCTCTACGTCTCCAGGCAGCCAGACGTGCTCGACTAACTCCCCGGTGGTGACATCGCACATGTTCAGTGAGGATCCGAGGGACCCAGGACGCCTCCCAGGTACCACGTGAAGAGGTTTAGAACCTCCGGCCTGGGCCAGCAACCGGACCTCCGGGCCCCGTTGAGCACCACCGAAGGGCCAGAAGGAGCCTTTATGTCAGCGAGACATCGTATGTGTTGAGTTTGTGTGTCTGTCTGGCAGCGGTTCTAGATTATTTTTCTTTCCCAAGTTCCTTTCCTAGAATATGGGCTTAAAACATTTTTTTCTTTTCCTGACCGAGCTAGGAAAGCATGCTTGAATGATGGTCTTACACGCACACACATCTTCACACAGAAACTAGGAAAAATTGCTAGAAGTTTAGTTACTTTGGATCAAGCTGAAAATTATTGCCAGCATCGGCCTCTCATCCCTGACATATCCGCCCTCTATGGCGTTGATACTTGTTTTAATGTTGTTACAACATAACGCAAGCTGTGTTATCTGCTCTGTTACTTGTTTTAACGTCATTACAACATAACACAAATTGTGGTATTTGCTGTTACTTGTTTTACGTAATGCCAGCTGTGTTATCTGCTCTGTTACTTGTTTTAACTCCGTTACAACGTAGCACAGGTCGTGTTACCTGCATGGCCTCCACTCTGTTACACATCCTTCTCTATGGTGCTTATTTAATGTCGTTACGACGTATTGCAGGTCAGGCATGCTTCTCAGATCTCTTTGATAAAAAAAAATGAACGCTCCACACTGAAATCAGTGGTTAAAAGCCACGTGGTGGGGGGAACTTCCATGCAATTTTGGAAGCTGGAGACATTTTGCGGTTATGTCTAATGAGGTTTGGAACACACCTCCATCCACGGCAGGAAAACGGTCGCCACCGTTCTCAACAGAACAGCTACGGCCGTTCACAGACAGCAGTGATGTCGCCCGACGCTGTGAAACCAGGAGGATGTTGGCTTCCCCTCGGCCGCAAACGGGCCTGTTTTCTGTTTCAAAATCCAGTGCAGTTGGGAGTCTGAGGAAGAGGACGGAGAGATGAGGCCCAGAGCTTTCTTTGTCCCTTGTGCACGTGTAAGGCCAGGATGCGTGGGGTTCGCGTGAACAAGGGCGCAGCTACCATTTCCCAAAGAAAGTCCTTCGGAACTTTCTCCCACTCGGATCCATGCATGTGGGTGTTAGCGTGTTAGTGATACGGGGTCCCCGGTCGTGGGAACCCTCGATTTGCTACGTTTCCCCGTGAAAGGTGTGGACGTGCCGGGAGATCCATCTGCGGCAAAATGCCGACCGAGTTTGCAGAAGGGCCTCCCGTGTGCCCGGCGGCTTGTGGGTGGATCGGCTCCCACACCACCCGATGCTGGCGAGAGGCTTTGTCCCCAAGAGCGGCCGCCGGGCTAAGTTTCCAGAATGCGTATTTATGGTGGGAAATAAAAGCATTCCCCTTGAGGACACGCAAGCGTCTCGCACGCGCCGGAGACGTGTGGGGTTTGCTAGCAACACGGAAGCGCGATCGGACGGTTCCCCGCGGCCTTTGGCGGTTGTGAAGGGGGTTGAGTGGAATCCTGGCGCCGTGGACGAATGCTTGGGCCCGTCGGGCGCTAAGCGGTGGGGGAGGCGGGCCCCCCACGTGGCGTAGGCGGCGTGGGCTTCTCCACGTGACGTTTCTCTGTGAGGCATCCTGAAGCGCGTCCTAATGACGCAGGAATTAAAGGCCGAGCATATTCATCCTAAAAAGAGACTAGACCCCCCCGCCCCCCGAGCCTCCCTACTAGTGAAGTAAAGTTAACACCACAAGCTAAGTTTCCAAACTTAAGAATTACTGCCTGGAAAATGCGAAGGCAATGCGCACATACGCCAGGGAGCGGCTGCGCCAGCCGGGAGGCAACTGGCTTCTGCTCGCCAGGAGGGTCCCAGAGCTTCGCAGGGGGAGGAGGAGACGCCGCAGTGGGAACCGGCCGCATGCTCTGCAACCCAACCAGGAACACGCACACACGGCCCTGGGAGCCTCCGCCGTCGGTTTTGCGAAGGCGACGCTTCATCTTGTTCTGTTGTCCAGCAACTTGGCTACGATTGACTGAGCTGCGTGATTTAAATGATGTTTCGAAGATATGACCATGTATGTGTGTATGTGTGTGTGTGTGTGCGTGTGGGTGGGTGCGCGTGTGTGAATGTGTGGGTGCGTGTGTGTGAATGTGTGGGTGGGTGTGTGTGTGTGAATGTGGGCGCGTGTGTGTGAATGTGTGGATGCATGTGGGCAGCATGTGTGTTTGTGTGTCACATGTATGTGTGCATGTGCATACGTGTGTTCTTTGTGTAGTGTGTGTGGGGTGTGTGCACATGCAAGTTGTGTCATGTTGCATGAGTATGCCTGTTCTGTGTGTGGCATGTGTGTACATGTGGGTGTGTGGGTGGTGTGTGGGTGGCATGTGGGTGCATATGTGCATGTGTGTTTTGTGTAGTGTGCATGTGTGTGCAGCCTGTGTGGTGTATGTGCGTATGCATGTTGTGTCATGTGTGCAGGTGTATGCCTGTTGTATGTGTGTCATGTGTGTGCGTGTGTGTGTGCGTGTGTTGCGGCTGGTCGCTGACCCCTCACCCAGCGTAGGCTGCATGTGACACGTCACAGAGCCCTGTTCACACGTCCACGTGTTGCTTTTAGGGAGACAAACAATTCTTTAAAAACTACCTATTTCTAGAGCTAGACCTCCGATCGGCAGGCTCATTTCTTTCCATACGTGATGTGCGTTTTACATGCGTGTACGGATACCCATGTGCACGTATGTGAACGTGGCTGTTGGCTCTGGAAAGCCTGGCTTCCCACCTCATTTGCCATCGTTCCGGGAGCAGAAGCGGCAGCTGCACACACGTGGACTCCCGGCCCCTCCACGTGCACTGGGCGCACAGACTCGCAATGGCGGAAGCACAGTCATCGGGGGTTTGCCATGGTCCCACCGCGAGGACTCGCCCTCACATGGCCAATGAACACGCCTGCTACTCTTTCAAAGACGAGGCGGCCATGGCCCCCCTGAGGATCCCCGTGTGGACGCGCCGGATGTTGTTCATGAGGACGCCGTGACCGAAGGCGTGGTGGCCTTGGGCCCGGTGTGGACGGAGCCATGATGGCAGACACGCCAGCCCCTCAGCCCGTTTCCTGCACCCCTGGCTCTGGCTCTGGCCCCAGAGCTTGGCCTGGAGCCACATCTGGCCCCCGGCCTGCGTCACGTGGTCCTTGCGAAGGCGATGTGGAGATGGGGTGCCTGGCAGGCAGACGTGGGACTCGAAGAGCTTTTACTTTTTATGTGAACGTCCCCACACACATGCCGGGGCCGTCAGCCCTCTCGCTCTCAGTGGGGCCTGCAGAATGTCGGCCCTTCTGGGGAGAGTTAACCCCTCGCCATTGGGAAAGTACTGTGTGAGCGCCGTGTTTCTGCTCCTCAGGGCAAAGGTGGGGGTCATGCCGCCCCTGTGTGTAAAGCGTCCCAAAAAAACTCCCGGGCTTGGTGGGAAGATGCCCCCGGGAGACGTGCTGGCAGCCGGGAGGGGATAGAGGCTCGTGGGGCAGCGTGGAGGCCGTGTCACGCGTCCCCGACTGTGTCCCCTGGGTCACACGGGGCTAGATCGGTGACAGAGATGGACTTGATGTCAGGAAAGCCATTTAAGTCTCCAGGATTGCGTTTAGAAGCTTTTCCATCTCCAAAATGTCGTTGAATGCATTAAAAAAATAATGAGCACGTGTGTATAGGGAGCGTTACCTACGTGGGCCCTGTACCCAGAGATCTTTCCTCCAAACGACTCAGAAAGTTGATTTCTTAGATTTCTCATCGCTCCCCACATCCTCCGAGGCCAACACCGCGGCCGTGGGGTGTTCGGCTCCTGCCGTGTGTTCCGTTTTTCATCGGCGTCTCCACTAACCCAGAGCGTGCGGCTCTCACCCTCACGGAGCCGTCTCTCTTCTCCGGGTGCAGAGATGGGGGGGCAGGAGGTCACCTTACATTTGCCTCTCTTTCCACCCCAGCTCTCAGACGCCGGAGCCGTTCGTGAAGGTCTCTGCCGGGTTTGGGGAAACCGAGGACACAGGTGCTGTGTAGGTGCATCTGCAGCGTGTTCGGCACCGTTAGAACTGACACATCGTCACCCAGTGACGCTGCGCAGCGGCCGGTAGAAAATGGAAACATGTGAGAGTCAAACCGTCACTTAAAACATGGTCCCTGTGTCCTTATGGAAATGTCCCTGTGGAAGGTTCATGTAGTGGTTCCTGTAAAGTGGGCGTCCGTGAGAAACGCACAGAAAAAAAACATTGTTTCTCTCCGGGAACATGGCAGACGCTCTGACACAACATAGCTGCTGCGGCTGTAACGTTTGTCACTGTGTTTCTGTCCTGCTCCCGCGATGGTTACAGACCCTCCAGTGGAGATGGAGGGGACCCTCACTCAGAATTTAAGGCCTAAACCTGCGCGTGGGAACCCGGGTCAGGGCTTCTTCCCACGCGCGGCGTCTCTAGAGGAAGTGGGTGCTTCCGCATCTGGCCCGTGGCAGGAACCGCGTAGGTTTGGCTCAATGTGACTTTTTTCCCATTTGTTTTTTTTTATTTCCCAGGAAACACAGTCTCCTCTCTTCCCAAAGGCGTGACATCTCAGGACGTTTTTATGTTTTCTTTTCCGGGGTTTTTTCCCCCCAACGTCCAAGCTACTGAGCTCATGTAAATGTGCGTCGTTTACCAAGTTGCGGATGAATGCTACATCGGCGTGATGGACGGACCCCACCGTGTCCCTTACGGCCGCGGGGGACCCGGGAGAACCCCCAGTCCCCCCTGGGGGCCGTGGCGAGGCTGCTCGATGTTTACGAATGAGCGATGATGAGACGGCGGATCGGCCTGCTTGAGCGTTTCCCAACCACACTCCTGCCTTTGTAATGACGTTTATGGACCAAAAGCAAAGCAGAAAAAAGGCCAGGGAAACAGGGAAGTTTCTCAGAGTCAAAGAAAAGCAAACTGATTCTGGGTCCAAAAAATATAAAACAAGTTCCTGGAGGGAGGTGGGGGGTGGGGGCTTGTTAAGCTAACGAGGAGAGAGGCCGTTCGGCTTTGCGTTTCATGAGACAGTTTCCGTGGGCTCCCGTGTGAACCTGTTCTCGTAAAGACACAGGCCTCGCGGGCTGAGACGGACGTCACTGTTTGCGAAGAATAAGCCACGAACCGTGAATCCGCTTCCCCGAGGAAGGAGCCGGGGCCCCACGCGGGCGGAAAATCAATATTTTATTTCCCGAGACGAGCCCTAAACGCGGTCCATACCCGGCTCCACTTCTTCTACCTGCTTCTCTGCTCCACGCTGATATGTATTCATGTAACAGCCTGATCTGAATAAAAAAATGTTACTCATAGATCGGTCTCAAAATCCAGGCGGCCACGGAGTCCACGAGGCGGCTAACGTTCTTCTGGGCGGTTTTGTGGCCTGTTTTAAAGCTAGATGCAAATCTGTGAGCTCAGCTCGTTTATTTTAAGATTTATTTTACTGCTTTTGACAGAGACAGAGAGGAGGGGGAGGGCCCAGAGTCGCCTCCATAGTTGGACGTCATCAGATTTTAATGTAGTTTCGTTCCACACAGGTGGTCAGGGGCCGTGCAGGGCGGGAACTGAACTGGGGGCCCCCGCATGGGAAGCTCACCCCAGTTCAGCACATGGTTCAGCACGGGCCGGGGCCAGGACTCGATCCTCGGTCCCCGGGGCTGCAAAGCGAGCGCTGAACCTGCTGAGCCATCCCGGCTTCGCCTGATCTGAAACCTAGACACCCGCTCCGTGGCCTGTGGCCCCACTTCACACCCAAACGCAACGAGCAATATGAAATCGTCCCGAGACCGCCACGCCGGCGGGATGGGGGCTTTGGTGACGATTCTCTCGATGAGCATCCCTCACGAGTTTCTCAAAGTCCCCGGGTTGTTTCACAGCAAGGACCTCACTCGATCGATCACGTACGATCCACGAGACTCCAATCTGGAAGTCGTGGCCCTGTTGCCCCTAAACCGCCTGGGATACGCCACCCTTTGGGGGTGCCGTGCGCCCCGTAACCTTACCCACGAAGCCACCGTCTGCCCCGTGAGCGGAGGACTCGGGGATTCAATGGGGCACGAGGGCCTGAGGGCGTCTCTAGTTCCTCAGAAGAGTGAAGCGATGTCTGTCCAGCTGCGGCTGCGGCTCCAGAGGGGAAGCAAGGTCCAGCACACATGGCCGAGCAGCCTGTCCAGGGACGAACGCCCCCAAAAAATCGCCACGAGCGTCAGGGGAGGCGTTAGGATCTCATTACAATGCGGCACATGATTGTGGGTCAACGTTGTGTCCCCCAAAACATAGGAGCCCCAGGGAAGCCAGGACGGCTCAGCGGGTTCAGCGCTCACTTTGCAGCCCTGGGGACCGAGGATGGAGTCCCAGCCCCAGCCCGTGGGGACCCACGTGCTGAACTGGGGTGAGCTTCCCACGCGGGAGGCCCCAGTTCAGCTCCCGTCCTGCATGGCCCCCACCCACCTGTGTGGAACGAAACCGTGTGGAAAACGGATGACGTACAACTATGGAGACGGCTCTGGGCCCTCCCCCTCCTCTCTGTCTCTCTCTGTCTGTCAAAAACAATAAGTCTTTAAAAAACAAAAACAGAAACGTGGGTGACCAGGTCACAGGAACAGGCGTCCCGGCTTCCCCGGGTGGGCGGCCGGCGGCCCCTGAGTCTCGGCGTTCGGACAGGCTGGTTGCCGTGGCCCCAGGAAGCCGTGCCACCCGGAGGCGGCACATGGGCCCCCACACGTGCACGGAGCCAGGGTGACAGCCCCCACCGTCCCCCCATGGTGGGTGGGGCATTGGGGTCCCTGCGGCCGGACCCGGGACCCTCTCAGACGACGCGACTTCAGTGCCGCAGAGACCGGATACTGTTATTACCTACTTTTATTGTTTGAGAGAGAAGGGGAGGCCCAGAGCCGCCTCCACAGTTGTGCGTCCTCACCTGGGACGTGGTTTCATCCCACACAGGTGGACGTGGGGCCATGCGGGGCGGGAGCCGGCCTGCGGGGCCTCCCGCCTGGGAGGCGAGAACCTTCCCTAACATCCGGGCGCTGACCCGTTGTGCCGCACACAGCTCAGCACGTGGGTTCGCATGGGGCCGGGACTCGATCCCCCGACCTGGCTGTTTCAAGGCTGAGCCATCCCGGCCGCCCCAGATTTTTCCTTGTGACCAGAACGTGTAGGAGCTGCTCCCTCTGCTACTTGCACAGAAGCACCAGGGTGCAACCTATGCGACGTCCCAGCCATGACTCACACACGCAACGGAGATAGTGTTGCGTGTCCGTCAGGGGAGACAGTGTTGCATGTCCATCACATCGATAACAGTAACGAGCCGATGTGAGGCCCGGGGGCCCCGGGAGGGACCCCAGAACCGGTGTGAGGCCCAGGGGCCCTAGGAGGGACCCCAGAGCCGGTGTGAGGTCCGGGAGCCCGCGCCTTGGCTCCGGTTCTTTCCTGGAGAAGCTGAGGCCCGGCTGGTGCGTGTCTGGAGCCCCCATCCCCATGGCCCTTCAGGGTGGGAAGCAGCTGCTTTGTTGCTGCTTGTTTTCCTCCCCAACCCCCAGCATCTTCTGGGCTGTCCCTGTCCCGGGTCCCCATGTCACCTGTCCCGGGTCCCCTCCCTGCCCTCACGCTCGCTTCCTATCAGCCCGCACCCCCACCTGTCGCTTCCTCTTGCTGCTGAGCCTCCTTTGCCGTCCTGGCGCATTTTTTAAACATTGGTCCTCCTCCCACGTGAGCCCCTTCTCGCCCTGGTCCCGGGCCCTGCGGCTGCGTTTCCTGTGCTGGTCCCAGATGCCTGGCACTCACCATGGCAACCGACCGGAGCCACCGGGGAACCTGCCGGCTCCCAGCCTCCGGCCCCCACTTCACGGAGAAAGGGGGGGGCCCCAAACGGCCAGGGGGTGCGGGGGCTACAAGACCCCCGTGGGCCTGCCGGGGGGCACCGGGGACCACGGGGAAGACCTGGGCCCTGGCTCACGGACACACATGTTGCTAAGTCGGGGGAGGCAGCCCGGCCGGGAGCAAGAACCTCGGAGGTGACCCCAGGGCTTGTCTCCCGGGGTTTCCTTCCTTCTTGGAGAAGCTCAGCCCCCTGGACGGGCCCACAGCCGCCGGGCCCCCTGCCCGACCTCAGCTCTGCCCACAGTCATGGCCGTGGCCCCCCGGGGCAGCTGGGCCCTTCCCCGGGGCTGCTCCCCTTTGCCTCTCAGCTGGCGGGGTCCCGGACGCCCCAGCTCACACTTCCTGTGTCCTCAGGCTGCCCCAGCTGTGACCCAAGAGCCCAAGGACACCCAGGGGCACAGCCACCCTGGGCCCAGGTCTCCCTCCCGGCAGGAGGGACCTGTGTCCCCCCCGAGGATGACAGACGGAGACTGGGGGGCTCCCCGGCCCCTGTCGGTGCTCGTGCCCGATGCTGCCTCAGTCCCAGGCCTGGTGAGCAGAGACCCCAAATGCTGCCCGACTGGCCACGGGCGTCTGGGCTTAGAAAGTCCGGCTCCTTCTGTCTCGTGGGGCCCAGCGTGTGTCACGGCAGGCACGCTCTCACGGGACCCATCTCCCTCCGCACGAGGCCCCAGCACTCTGGGCTCCGAGAGCCCAGCAGACGCCGCGTCGCGGGGGCTCGTGGGCTGAGAGCCTTCGCGTTGACCTGAGAGTCTCATGGGAGTCGTGCTGCTGCCAATCCTGTGGGGCACCCCCCACCCCAATTCTCACGCCCAGAGCATCTGTGTGTGTGTGCGGGGACCCCCGTCTCGCACGTGTCCCAGGCCCAGCACCGCAGGGGACCCCAGAACCCGCTCTGTTGCTCTGAGCCGCCATTTGCTACTTTGTACACAGATTCAGCCGTTTTGCTACTTTATACTCAAATTCAGTCATTTTGTTACTTTGTACACAGATCTGGTCGTTTTGCTACTTTGTACACAGCTCTGGTCGTTTTGCTACTTTGTATACAGTTCTGTTGTTTTGTTACTTTGTACACAGATTCAGTCATTTTGTTACTTTGTACGTGGATTCGGTGGTTTTGTTACATTGTACATGAATTCAGTTGTTTTGCTACTTTATATGAGGATTCGGTCATTTTGTTACTTTGTACACAATTCTGTTGTTTTATTACTTTGTACACAGATCTGATCATTTTGTTACTTTGTACAGATTCAGTCATTTTGCTACTTTATACATGAATTCAGTCATTTTATTACTTTGTACACAGATTTGCTCGTTTTGCTACTTTGTACACAGGTTCAGTCATTTTGTTACTTTGTACACAGATCTGGTCATTTTGTTACTTTGTACAGATTCAGTCATTTTGCTACTTTATACACGAATTCAGTCATTTTATTACTTTGTACACAGATTTGGTCGTTTTGCTACTTTATATTCAAATTCAGTCATTTTGTTACTTTGTACACAGATCTGGTCGTTTTGCTACTTTGTACACAGATTCAGTCATTTTGTTACTTTGCACACGGATTTGGTGGTTTTGTTACTTTGTACACGGATTCGGTCGTTTTGCTACTTTGTACGGGGAATCAGTTGTTTGGCAGCTTTGCACGAGGATTCAGAACATTGTTGCACATGACCTGCTCTGCACACCTCGCTGGGTGACACAGGTGCGTTAGCCAGGCCCCTGACCAAAGTCAGGGTCACACCACCGGGGCCGCAGGCAGGCAGAGGACGCTGAAGGGCTCCCCCAGACCCGCAGCACATTCCCCGCTGGGCCATCACTTCTCAGCCACCTCACCCCTGA
Source organism: Craseonycteris thonglongyai (assembly GCA_004027555.1). Taxonomy (NCBI): domain Eukaryota; kingdom Metazoa; phylum Chordata; class Mammalia; order Chiroptera; family Craseonycteridae; genus Craseonycteris; species Craseonycteris thonglongyai. The sequence continues at coordinate 10,856 of PVKE010010915.1, forward strand.
CATGGTGGTGACGACAGACCCCTCTGTGTGGGGTTCACTGTGAGATAATCCACAGTAAACGCCTGGTCTGGCTGCATACCCCCAAATCCACGTGGTACGTCCCGGAACCCGTGCGTGCGACCTGACTGGGAAATAATCTTTGCAGACGGAATCGAGCGAAGAGGTCAGACCGAGTGAGGGTGGGACCCGAACCCGACATAACTGGTGTCCTTAGAAAAGAGGGACATTTCGGGGAAGCCTGGGTGGCTCAGCGGGTTGAGCGCTCACCTTGCAGCCATGGGGTCTGAGGATCGAATCCTGACCCCGGCCCGTGTGGACCCATATGCTGAACTGGGATGAGCTTCCCACGCAGGAGCCCCAAGCCTGGCTCCTGCCCTGCAAGGCCCCCGCCCACCATGTCAAAAATGGATGGTGTACAACTATGGAGATGGCTCTGGGCCCTCCCCCTTCTCTCTGTCAATAAAATAAAATAAAAAGAGGGGACGTTAGGACACAGGCATGCAGGGAGGGCGAGGGCACTATGACCACAGAGGAGAGATGGGGGCCCTGTACCCACCACCCACAAAGGCCAAGGATCGGCGGCCGGGCACCAGCCGGGGGGAGTGGGGGGCAGGTTCTCTCTTAGGGTCCCGGAAGGACCCAGCCCTGCAGACACCTCCATGCCCAGCTTCTCCGAGACTCAGACGACGCTCATCAGCTGTGCAACGCCTCCCCGAGCCCCATCAGCCCCCCATGGTGGGTCCTCCCACGGCCGTGGGCCGGCGTGGGGTTTGTGGTTGAGGCAAACGGAATCCTGACACGCAGAGCAGAAGGGCACACACTGCTGGCGTGTAGAAGGCGGCCCATCGGCCGTACGGGGCAGGCCGGCTCTGCGGGGCCGGTCCACCCTCGGTCACCTTACAGTCGCGTCTCCAGCTCCCACGCTCACACACACACACACACACACACACACGCACTCAAATGTGCAGACACGTGTGGCCGGATGCACTATGTCACCACCATGGTCTTGTGGGGCGTGGGGGGCGCTGACCGGTGGTCTTCTCTCTGGCCCGGTGTCCCGCCTACATGGTACCAACGCACATGCACGCCTTCCACGGGGGCCCCGGACCCCACGCGGCCCCGGAAGGTGTGGCTGGAGCTCAGCGGGTGATGAATAGTGATGGAAACCGACGTTTTGTCAAGATGGAAGCCGGAGGGGGGCTCCGCCATCCAACCTCAGGCCTACAGGGAAATGGGGAGGAGGTTGGCTTTGGAGAATCTCTGAATTAATTCCTGAGTTTTCCGGTGTCTTCCCCGCGGGCCGCAGGAAGGGGAGGGCTGGGGGCGGGGCCTGGGATGGAGGAGAACTCCCCGGCCCCTCCCCCAGCACAGGAAGCTCAAGGTGGGGGTGCCCAGGCCCCCAGGGGGGGTGCGTCTGGCCCCCCCGAACTGGCTACCTGTGAATGCGCCACCTCCTTCGCAGCCGAAGCAGAAATGGATCTCCGCCGCCCGGACCAAGTTCAGCCAGTGAGACGCGGCATTAACTTGTATTCTAACAAGATTAAAATATATTTGTCCTGGGGATTAGGCCACGGAGGTGCCCGCCCGCCTCCCGGGCGGGGGGGCAGGGCGCTTTGATCGGCCTTGCGTGGCGAGCAGGCGGCTTGGGCCCCGGCCTCTGACTGCCAAGTGTGAAATCTGCCTGATGTCATAGTCGCCGTCCACCTTTTACATCGCTCACCACTTTAATTATGTTTCCGCCACAAAGCCCCCCGCGTCTCATTGAATATGCCAGTCGGACCAGGAAGCGTTTAAAGCGAGAAAAGAAGAAGGGGCCGTTGAAAGAGGCCTGTGGGGGGAAGGGAGCCCCCCGCCCGACCCCCGTAAATCTCTCCGTGCGAAGAAGCAAGGGTGGGGAGGGCCCTGGGGCTGCCGCTGAGGGACGCGCTCACCTGTGGGTACACCCAGCGCCGCAGCCAATGGTGCCCCCCCATACTGCCCCTCACCTCCAAAGCCCAGAGCTTTCACCTCCCAGGGCCCCCCATGGGGAGAGGAAGTGACCCCCCAGCGGTGGCTGGGCTTTGACCTTCACCTCTCGGCCCCATTCACACCCCCATTCACATACCCCTGGGCACAGCGGGGACTTTGGGAGCCAGATGGGGACAGAAATGCAGGCTCAGGGGCTTTGGGGTCCAGACGGGGACAGAAATGCAGGCAGCTGGCCTCTCGAGAGCCCCTCAGACGGCTCCCTGTGTCTGGGATGTCCCAGTGCACCCCATTTTTGGGAACGGGGCCCCACACACACAGGCGAGGTCACCCTAGGTGGGCTGAGTCCACCCCACTGTCTCCGTTTGGGCCAAAAGAAGAGGCAGCCGGTTAGGCTTCTGGACAAGGTCCCCGGCTGGGGACATTTTTTTGTTTTTGTTTGTTTGTTTGTTTGTTTCCTGAGGCAACGGGAGGTTGAACAACACGTCGCTTCTCACTCTGCAGAAAAGAATGACGAAATGGCCTCCCCGTAATTAATGTGGGATTATGGGCCATTCCCGTGAGCAGGGATGCAAAGCCTGTTAGGCTCCGAGCCAGGGAAGCAGCAATTCGTTGAAAAGGGCTGCTTACACCCTCTGCTAGTCAGGAAGCCGGCCACTCGGGGCGGCCGCCGCGTGGGGACGCACCCTCCTGTCCGTTGGGTGTCCCTCCCCTGCCCGGTGGCCCCGGGGCCGGCCATCCAGCGCAGCCGTCACCTACGGGAACACGCACCGGGTGCGATGCCAACTTCTTGGACGTGCGTGGAGACCCCAGACACAGCCCCCTACTTGTTTGGGCGTCAGGGAAGGGGGCTGCTGATCGGAGGGTGTTCACGTGGCCTGTGAGCCCCGAGATCACAAAGCCCCCTTTGCTGCGGGTCTGAAACGCAAGGGGGGCCGGTGGGGACGTGGCTAGACGGTGTTGGAGCAGCCCGGCCTTCCATTCTCTGCGCTTCCATGGCTGCTCTCCTCTTCTTTCCTTCCCCTAAACATCTACACATGGAGCCCAGATGGAGCAGGACTGAGCTGTGCAGGGCCAGCCTCGCTGCCACGGGGGCTCCGTTCCCTCCCACTCGGGAGCCGGTGCCAAAACCCCTGGCAGGAAGCCCATCAGGTAGAGACGTCCCTTCCGGGACGAGAGACAGTGACCCGGCTGGGTGCCGGGTGAGTGACAACTGACTCGCTACCTGGGGACCGGACGCTGTACTTTGCAGGGCCCCCCAATGTCTTCGAGGGCTGAGGGATGTGATGGAAGAATTTTTGCGCGAGCGCGCATGCCCGCGCGCGCACACTGCACGCACACACCCTCGTGTACGCACCTACCGTGCGCGAGCGCGTGCACAGGCACCCCCGCGCGCGCGCGCACCTGCATGCCCACGCTCACGCCCACGCGCGCACCGCACACCTGCTCACAGGCACGCAACCTCCCGCCCGCGCGCACAGGCACACGCACGCACGCACGCGCGCGCACCATGAAACCCGAGCCCCGGGGCGCTAGGAAGCCCGCGCAGACGCAGACTGTCCGGGGCCGGCTACCGTCTTTTCCCCGCCAAAACAAACGCAAGTTGGGGAGCCCGCCTCGCCGTGTCCATTGCAAAGACGGAGGCCTCCCCAGCTCCCACCCGGATGCGTGGGCGTGACACCGCGCTCGGGGTACCGCTGGACACGGCTGGCGACGGGCCCCCTGACCCGCGGTGACCGAGCCACAGCTCTGGCCTCCGCGGGTCCCGTCGTGCACGAGGCGGGCTGACGCGGCCAGCGCCCCCCACGCTGGAACCGAAAGGAACAGCTTGCAGGGCGCACGTTGGGCCGAGAAACTATGCACAGACCCAGACGAAGTTTTGGCCCAAAGGGGACGCTCATGAGCCGGGGCGCGCGGCCCGGGTCCCGGCGAGGCTGCAGGGCGGCGGCGGCGCAGCCGCTCCCGGGGCGTCCTGGCAGCTGCGCCCTGTGACTACCCATCCGGAGCGGAGAGAAAAGGCCGCGAAGAAAAGACGTTGGCGGCGCTGTGGGGGAAGGAGGCGGGCGGCCGGGGCGCCCGAGCCTCACAGGCCCCCTCGCAGACAAAGGGAAGGCGGGAGCCCCGAGCGCGCGGCTCCGAGGCCTCGGGCCGCCCTTCAGCGCGCGCGCGCAAAGCGCGCCGACCTCGCCGCCAAGTTTCCCAGCTCGACAGACAGAGGGGCGCGCGGGGCGCGCGGGGTCCGGCGGAGGGGACCGCTCTGGAAGCGGGTCCCCCTTCCCTCCCGGGTCCCCAGGAGACTGGGGGAGTGGACGGGCTCGGGGGACCCTCCAGGCGCGGAGGGAGGCGCATCCCGGGGACTCTTTGTTCCAGCTCCGGCCTAAGCGCCGGGCTCAGCCCAGAATCGGAGGTGGGAGGTCCAGGCTCTGGGCCTGAGGGGTCCCTGATTTGGGGGGAACCCGCCTTTGTGCCCCCCGGGGAATCTGGGGACACCCCACCTGCTCCCAGGTTCGCTGCCCAGAGCAGCAGGCCCGAGCCACCCACCTGTGCCCTGAGGCCCTGAAGCCGGCGCGCGCCCCGGTCCCCGTCGTGGGGACCCCCGCGCCCCTGCGCTGCGGAGGGGGCCGGTGGCTGAGCACGCGCCCCCTGGTAGGAGCCACAGCAGCGACCACAACGCGTCCCCGGCGACCTCCCGGGCGGGGCCGCGCGGTCGTCATCAGGAGCCACGTTGATGGAAATGGTCACATGTCCGGCGACTGGAGAACCGCCTGGTGCGTCTTGTGGGCGCACGCGCGGCGTGAACAGAGGGAGGACACGGGAGGAATCGCAGCACCACCGGCGGCACCGGGCCTGCGCGGTGGCAACCAAGGGGTCCCGCCAGCGGACGCCCCTCTCCACGAACCCCGTGCGCCCCCATCCGCTCCGAGGCCTGAAGCAGGCCTCGCCCTCGGCCCCGGATGGGCCCCCGAAGAGTGAAAATGGGGTCCCTTCCCCCAGATCCCGCGCGGGGTGGGGAGGGAGACACTGATCTGTCCCCTCCAGCGGCCTTTCTGCAGCGTTAACCTCCTGGCGCGCACGCGCGCGCGGCTCCGCTGCTTTCGGTGAGGCCGGGACCCTCCCGGGCCGGCTGGGGCACCGCGGAGCTGGCGGAGGCCGCGGCCTTCACCCGGGGGGCCCAGAACGGCTTGCAGCGGCGCGGCCCGCGCGGGCATCTGCGTGGATACGGCGCCCAGGTGTTCGTGCGCGCCGCGCGCCCCCCGCACACCTGTGCGCAGGGGCTAGGCGACCCATCGACGTGCCCTTTTCACTCAAGGAAAACGCAGGAGAGATGGAGCCCTCTAGCCGGTCACACGGGAGTCGCCGCGTGGCTCCCTCCGCAGCGTCTTAAAAGAAGGCGCACAACGGCTCCACACGGGCTGGGTGACCGTGGCAGGGGGTGCGCAGCTCCACTGACAGGGGCGCTGCATGCACTTCGGGTCCAGATCCGGGGCCCCCGAGGCCCAGGCGGAACCGCGAGGGAGCCGGGTCTTCCGCCTCCACTCGCCCCCCAGGGCGCGCCTGTGGGCTGGCCAACCAGGGACTCTCTGTGCCTGAGCTTCTGGCTTGGGTTGGACCCTGTTGGGTTTTAAAACATGTCATAAACGTAGCAGCGAAACCAGACTCTCGGCGTGTCCAGGGGTCTGAAGGTTTATTCGGTTCAATCCTCTCCCAGATTAAAAAAAAATAATAAAATCTCTCTGGGCTACCGCAGGCCTGGCGTCCGCTTGCACGCCTCTGCAGACGGAGAGCTCATCACCCCGCAAAACTGTACCTTAACACGCTGTGATTTACACACAGATTGAAAAACACACTAGCTGCCTCGTGTGGCACCACAAGGTCGTTTTATTAAGGACAGGGTCCAATCAGTGGGCTTTCGATGTGTTTTTAATAGCAGGGCCTCTCAGGAAAGGAACCCTGTCCCTGCTGCTCCACCGCCAAGGGGTCTTTGGGACCCCCCCGGCATCTGGTCGGCCTTAGGGTGTTGCCACAGCCTTTACTTTGGGGGTAAAAACAACACATGAAAGTGGGGAGCTCCCCTCGTGCCCCCTGGGCACCCCGTGGACCTGTTGCATTTCGCCCGACCCTGGATATTTATTCCATAGACACCACCTTCGGGTCCAGAGATGTGTACTTAACTTTGCTGGTTCTGTGCTCACATCCGAGTTACCCAAAATGTCTGCATTATTCAGAGCACAGTTATGCCCCCCAGCCACGCTGGCGGGCGTGGACACCCTGCCCGGACGGAGTCCAAGCCCCCCAAGTCCCTGCGGGGCGGCTGTCGCCCCGGGCAGCCCGTGGGGACCCAGACACGCACTTCGACACACCGGTCATCCCACCTGGACAGTCACCATTTTACAATAAAAGCGGGTTTTATTATTATTATTATTATTATTATTATTATTATTTCATGTACCTTTCAAGAATTGAAACACACAAAAACGCAAGTGGGGGATGTTCACAATTTTGATAACCACAGTTGTCCATAGAAACATTCATGTCTCATTAAGATTATAAATATTTGATACGAAAACTGTCAAATGCACGTTTTATCAACCCAAAAATAAAATAATTAAAAAAAACAAAACTTTAAAAACAACCAAACACGTTGCTTCCTGCTCAGAAGGCATTATTGTTTCATGGAGTTTTCCTAAAGCAGCAGATGGTTATTCACAGCGCTTGGAGGGACAACTTTTCGCTTCATAGTTTCCGTTTTAAAAAGGTTGACCCTCGTATGTACAAAGTGAAACATTGTCGCAGTGAAAGGAGGAGGTTTAAGGCAAAGAGAGAGCTCACCCTCAGTCCTGGGGGGAGGGGAGAAGGGGCGGCCGCAGGGCTGCAGACAGACACTCGGACACGGTTCTTTCTCCCAACACTACAAGGAGACAGTGTGGAGTCCTCTATCCAGACGGCGTTTGCTTATTTATATATATATATATATATATATATATATATATATATATATATATATATATATATATATATATGCACTTGGCCGAGATAGATTGAATCTGTTTCGTTTACACTGTAGCACAAACCTTCCAAAAAAAAAAAAAAAATACAATGTATATGAAAAAAAAAAAACGAAACAAAAAAGACAAAAAAGGAAGAAGCCATGAGTGTTCACACAGGTTCTTCCTCTCAATGCCCAGAAGTCAAGGTGGGGACAAGTCCTCAGAACGGGGGCTCCCGCCTGCGTGTTCGCGCATGCACACGCGTGGGCGCCCACAGATTCCCGTGAAAGAATGCTCCCCGCTGCAGAAGCGGCCACTTAAAAACAAAAAAACGGAAGGGAAGAAAAGAAAAGGGAACAGGCGAGAAAGTCCGCTCTCTGGGAGCCCAGGCCGTGGACAGGCTGTCTCTGGGTGGCTGAGGCGGGTGTCAGGGGGCTGATGGAGCTGCAGTAAGGAGACCCCTGAGCGCCGGGAGCCCTGGCGCTAGAGGCGGGGACGGTGGGGACAGACAGTGGCACAGACGCAGACGGAAGCCCACGAGGTGCAGGCCCAGTCTGGCAAGAAGGGGGGTGCACAGAGCGGGAGGGCGGGGAGCCTCGGGACCCCCGGGACCCCGGGTCCATGCAGGCCCCCATGGGCCAGGCCCGGGGCCGCACCTCGCTGAGCCCACGTGAACAAAGCGGCAGAACTCACAGACCAAGTAGGAGCTATTTATTCGGTTCACAGTTGTGTGAAATGCAGCAATAAAAATCTTTGGACGTCAGCAACTTGTTTTTCATTCTTCTTTTGAAATGAAACAAAAAAGAGAGGGGGAAAAAAAGTGTCCAATGTCCCATCATGGAGCCTTAGAGGATTTAAAAAATATAATAATAAGAATAAGATGAAACCCTAAGCAGCCCCCTTGGCAAGGAAATAAAAAAACAACAACAACAAACCATCACGTTATAGCAGGATCTCATACAACCCCCCCCCCCAAAATTAAAAAATTCTCTATGGTCAGATCTTTTTCGGAGTTTACACCACCTGTCAAGAGAATGTACACAGGATATTGCAGAACCGTAGCTGACACGCGATCTTGTTGCTGGGAATGCTGGTATCACCGTGGACACGGGTCCTTTGGGGGCCACGTGGGATTATTGCGTTGGGGGCGCGCGCGGGGCGCCCAGGGCGCGCGCGGGCTCGGGGCGGCTACTCGCTGTCCGACTTGCCGTCCTTGGCGGCGGTGGAGTGGTTGTAGAGTCCCTGCGCCATGAGGTGCACGGCCAGCGTGTTCTTGCCGCCCGTGGCCTTCTTGATCTTGGCGCGTTTGTTCTGAAACCAGATCTTGATCTGCGATTCGTTGAGGCTGAGCTCCTGGGCCAGGCTCTGGCGCCGCTGCTCTGTCAGGTACCGGTTGGTCTGGAACTCAGCCTTGAGCCGCTGCAGCTGCTCGGCGGTGAAGGCCGTGCGCGGCCGCTTGTCCTCCTTGTTGGGGTTCTTCTTCTTTGGTTTGCGGGACCTGGGGCCTGGGGGGCGGGAGGGGGCGTGATGGACAGAGAGAACAGCCGTTAGGAGCTCGCGCGGGGCGGCGCCCTAACGGGCCGGGTCCCCACTGCAGGGCGGCGCCCTAACGGGCCGGATCCTCCCCACGGGGCGGCGCAGGTGGCGAGCCGGGCGCAGAACTTGGGGCTGCGCGCGCGAAGCCCGGTGGGGGTCGCCGTGCGCGCGCGCGCGGGGAGGCGTCCTGCGCCCAAGCGAAGCTCCGTGGCGCGGCGGCAGGGCCGTGGCCAGGCCTGTCCTGAGGTTCTGTCCAGAAATAAGGACGGGGGCGCCGGTAGGTGCTGGGTGTGGGGGAAGCATGGGGGCGCTGGGGAGCAACCAGAGTCGCAGGAGCCCTGGGGGCTCTGAAGGACCCCTCCCGCCTCCCCAGGGGACACTCCACGGGCCGCGGAGTCCCGGGAGCAGGAGGACCCCTTTCCGCTTCCCGCACTGGCCCTGTGGGCCCAAGGTCATTGTTTCCTTGGCGGAGGGGGGCGCGCACATCGCTTCCTGGGTGGGGAGGACACAGGCCACGCACGGTTAGCTCTCCCTGCACCCCCACCGGACAGGGGACGGGTCCCAGCTTGGGGGGGGGGTGCAGCTGACCTTGGACAGAAAGAAGGTTCACTCCTCGGACCCCCACTAGCCCCCTCAGGCTTGGAGGGCGGGACGGGCCTAGCATCTACTTTTTGTTGTGAGAAGCGGCTCAGCCCTCGGCCCTGCGCTGAGACTGAGGGGCCCCGGGGACTGAGAGAGGCTGAGTTCGCGTCTCTAACTCCGGGAAGCGTGGGGGTCAGCTTTGGGGAGCCCCCAGCCCCAACTTGGAAGGAGGAGCCTGCGGCTCGACCTCGGGTGGCCACAGAACCCTGGGACCCCCGGCCTGCGCCCCCAGCGCGCCCCTGCGGGGCCGGGGGGCCGCCCGCCACCCTGAGTGCGTGTCCCGGCTGCACCTCCAGAGACCTGACAGGGACCAGCGCTCCGGGCTGGACCGGTTGCCCGAGGAGGCGCCCGGGCGGGGGCCGCCGGGACCGTTAGGTTCAAACTCCGGGCCTTTTCGATTCTCAAGCACACGCGCGCGCCCAGGACACCGGCTCCGCGCGCGCCGGCCCGGCCTTGGCCAAGGGGCCCGATCCGCGCGGAGGACCCCGCTCCCCACAGCGAGTGCGCGGGGCACAGGGGGCACCTCCTCGAGGCCCGAATCAGCCGGGGCGGCCCCGCGGCTGCTGGCCGGGCCTAGGCCGCGTGGTCGGGCGCCGTCCTCCGTCTCCATCCGCCTCCCCAGGGCGCCTCTGCTCCTGGGGGTCCCGCTCACACGCATCAGCCCATGGGGACGACGCACACGGCTCAGCGGCCCGGAAACGCCACCGACAAGCTGGCTGCTTCGCTCCCTTCTCCCTGGAGGGTCTTTTCCAAACGCACACGCGGCGCCCGTGTCTCACCCACCCGCCCCGGAGCCGCCGGAAACTCCGCGTCGCTTTTCTTCTTCAACGATAAGGACCAGAAACGGGGGCTGACGGCGGGTGTTTCCCCCCAAGTCCGGGACGAGCAGCCGCTGGGGGCCGGGCGCGTGGGGGGCCCGGGGGTCTGCGCGCCGAGCCTCCCGCGCGCGCAAAGCCGGCCTCATTGTGCGCTTCTGTGTTAATTAAATATTAACAAAGGAGGGCGGCGAGAACAATGGAGAAAATTCCAGATCAGGCTGCAGAAACGGGGGTGCCACCGGACACGCACACGCACGCCCCCCATTTCCGCGGGGGTGGCCGCCCGGGGTGGGGGGTCTGGGTCGGTGGAATCAGGGCTGAACGAACCCCGCAAACCAGCGGAGGGTCCCCGGGTGGTGGGGGGCGCCTCCGGTCTGCGTGTCCCGGTCGGGTTGTGGGGTGGGGGTCCCCCGAATGCAATGCGCCCCTGATGGCGGTCGGCGGCGCACGCACCCGCATTTCCAAACACGGCGGAAGATTCACGACCCAGGACTTGCGCTCCGCGTTCACCAACCCCGGAGCTTGGGAAAGACACCCCAGCACTTCTGCACGCGCCCCCCGCGCCCCCCAAACCCCATCCTAACGGAGGGGCCGCAACCCCCACCGCCACCCCGAAGCCGGGCGACGCGCTCGGCTGAGAGAACCGGGCCGTTTGGCGCCCGGGTCTCCCTCCGCCGCGCGGACCCCGCGCCGCCGCCCCCACGCCGGCCACCCCTGGGGTCTCTGGGTCGCACGAGGCGCTGGGGTCCGAGGGCGCGCTTACCCGGGGGTCCCCGAGTTGCCAGGAGCCCAGGAAGGGGGTGATGGGCGGGCTTCCGGGCCTCCTTCCAGGGACCCAGGTCCCACCAAGTCTCCAACCGCCAGAGGAGGGGGCTCCGGTCGCGCGCACCGAGGCGGCCCTGCCGCTGCGGCGGCTCTAAGAGGCCTGAGCGCCCCCAGGCCGCCAAGTCGGGCGCCCCCCAGAACGCCAAGTCGATCGCCCCCAGGACGCCAAGTCGGGCGCCCCCAGGACGGCAAGTCGGGCGCCCCCCAGAATGCCAAGTCGGGCGCTCCCAAGGCCGCCAAGTCAGGCGCCCCCCAGGCCTCCCGGCCCTGGCCGGTCCGGCGTCAGCCGCGCGCAACGCCGCCGTGCGCGCGCCTTTGTGTGCGTTTGGGGCGCTGGGTCCCCGCCGTCTCACCTGAGGAAGGCCGGTCCGAGTAGCGCGTGCAGTAGACCCAGGCCGGCCAGAGCATGGGCTGCGCGCCCAGGGCGGCCCCGGCCTGCGAGCTGTCCGAGTCCGAGCTCAACGACAGGTCGCCGCCGCCGCCGCGGGCCTTGAGCGCCCCGTGCAGGGGGCCCCCGGCGTCGCCGCCGTTCTTGGCGCCGCTGTGCAAAGACAGCGCCTTGGAGCCGCCTTCGCCTTCGCCTTCACCCGGAGACTCGCCGCCGCCGTTCTGCGCCCCGAGCGCGCTCTGCCGGGGCTCCCGGCCGGGCCCCGGGGAAGGTTCGGCGCCGCCGCCCGCGCCGCCTTCGCCGCACGACCCCGAGTCCTTTCTCCGGCCGAACTCCGGGCGCAAGATGTTGTCAATGAAGAAGTTGGTGACGCGGTGCGGGTGCTGGTGGTTGCCCGGCGCCGGCAGAGCTGCGGGCAGCACGGGAGCTCCCCGGCGGCCCGTGTCCGCGTCGCCCGAGCCGCCGGGGCTGGAGCTGGAGCTGGAGCTGGAGCTGGAGCTGGAGCCCGGCGGCCTCTGCGCCGCCGCCGCCGCCGCCGCTGCCGCTTCGCTGGGCTGAGGCTCATTCTCCTCCATGCTGGTCACGGCCAGTCCCACGCGGGCTTCTCTAGGGACCCCCGCCGATCCGCCCTCGGCGCGTCCGCGGCGCGCACGGAGCACCCCGAGCCCCGAACCCGCCGAGTCCTCCCAGGGCGCGCGCGCAGGCGGCGGCGGCCGCGGCCAGGGCTGGGGGGGGAGGTTTCCTACGAGTCGCCGCCGAGCGGAGCCGTTTTCCGATCCCACGAGTGGAGCTCGGGACACACCCGGGGCGCGCTGGGTGCAGCGGGCGGGCGCTACACAGCCGCCGCCGACCGGCGGGGACCCGGCGCCCCTCCGGGCTCCGCGCGCCGCTGCCTGCGGCTCCGGCGATGGGTTGCGCGCATGCAGGCCGCGCGCTCCCCGGCGCTCACGACCGCCCGGGCCGGGCCTCGAGGGTGCGGGGCGCCAGCGGCCCGCGCGCACATGGGCGCCGCCCCGCTGCGGGCCCGGGCGCCCCTCCGGCGTGCGCCCCCGCCGAGCCCCGCCGAGCCCCGCGGCCCGAGTCGCATCGGTGAGCGGCGGGGAGGCCGGGCCGGGCCGGGCCGGGGCCGGGGCTGGGCTGGGCTGGGCCGGGGGGCCGCCCGCCGAGCTGCCTCGCGGTCCGCGCCGGCTTCGGAAATTTCCAGGCGGCCGAGCGCAGCCGGAGACACTTTCGCTCTGGATTTTTGTTCTTATTTTTAACCGAGCCCCCCTCGAGTGACGTCGCGGGCCGGGCTCCTGGACACGTGCCTCCGGCCAATGGCCGTGGCGCCGCGCGCCCACGTGACGCGCCCGCCGCCCCGCGGGTGACAGGAGCCGCCCCGCCCCCCGCCCGCGCCACCCCCGCCTCCCCTTAAAGCGGCTGCGTCCTCCGGCTCCGGCTGGCGGGTGGGGGGGGCGCGCGCAGCCTGGGACCCGGGGAGGCCGCGACGGCGCCCCCCTACCTGCGCGCGCGCGCGCGCTTTCCCCGCCGCCTCTCGGGTCGGGGAGCCGGGGCGCCACCGCCCGGCCAGGGGCGCGTCCGCCTCCGCGCGCGGGAAGGCAGCCGGGACATGTCCATGCGGTGCACCGGGTGGGTGGGTGGAGGGGAATCCCACAATTCCTTGCACACACACACAAAAAAACCCCGCATAAATCATATTAAACGCGGTGCCCAGATACGAAGGGACGGTTGGCGGCTGCGCCCCTCGCCGGTGCAGAGGGACGGGGGTCACTTACGTTTGACTTGGGTGACCCGGCAGGTCCCCTCCCCCCGGGAAGGGGGACGCGGCGCGGGCGCGCAGGACCCCTCGTGCTGCAGACACCGGGCGTAAGTGTGCACGTGCGCGCGCGCGTGTGCGCGCGGGGCGGGCGGCGCGTGCGCACGGCGGGGCGGCCCCGGGGGCGCGCAGCCCCGGGACACAGGCGTGCGGACCCGAAAGAGCGCGGGGCGCGCAAGGCGGGCGCGCAACGGGGGCGCGCAGAGCATCTCCGGTGCACGCCCGGGGGAGGGTGCTGCAAAGCTGACACAGCGGGGTGGCTGGCGGGTCAGAAGCCCCCCTGGAGCAGCCTCCTCCGGCTCCAAGGCCCCCCGGCCCCACCTGACCCACCGGGCCACCGGCCCCTTCGCCTCGTCTCCTTTGTCTTTGCGTTTTAAGCGGGTGTCGCGGGAGAGCAGGGCCCGTCTGAACCGGGTCTCCAGCCGCTCGCTTCTCCGTTGCGTCTAAACTTCCCAGCTGCCGCCCGACGATGCGACTTAAACTTCTCTTCCCGTGCTCTGTGCAGGCAGCCCCCCGAAACGCCCTTGGTACCCCAAGTTGCCCAACACCAAACGTGCGTTTTTATGGAAATCGGGCAACACTGCAAACCCGGCCCAAAGGGCCACTCTGGGCCAGGGGCACGGCGGGAAGTCGGGGGGAAGGGCAGGGAGAAGTGGGGTGCCCCAGATGGGCCACCCCCCAAGCAGCTGCAGGGTGCCTGGCAGCTGGGTCCTCCCAAATCCGGCTCTGGGGGGGGGCGTCCAGGGGGGGTGCGGCCAGGCCTGGAGAACCTCAGCGGCCCCCACAGGTGGTGGAAGTAGGTCCGGGCTGGGGTGGGGGTCTCTGGAGGCAGATGGGAAGGCTCTGGGGTCTCAGTAAGGTTCAAGCAGCCCCTTCTGACTTGGGGTGACTCTCATCTCGTCGCCCCCCCATTGGAGGGGTCCACACTGAATTACCCAGCTGGGCACAGGCCTGCCTGAGGCCCCGGCCCCAGGGAATGGGGCGGATGAGGATGGGGGACACCTTGCTGCGGCCTGTTTTGGGGGTTGGGGGTGCAGTTTCCTGGAGCTCTGGGTGCATCCACTCACTCCGGGGGTCTCAGAAGGAAGGCCGAGGGTGGAGGGCGGGTCCTGACTCCCTACGGTGCCGTTCAGCTTAATGCCCCCCGGCCCCTGAAAACCCGGGGGGCTGCCTCCTCCTGAGAAAGGCTGCCGGGTCCTGGGGTCCCACGGCGGCCGGGTGCCCCCCGATTCCGTGAGCCCCAGGCCCTGGGCGTGGGCTGCACCCCTGTCTCAGGAGTCAGGGCTGCAGCATGGACTCAGCAGCAGCTCACCCGGTTGGAGGAGAAGGGGGAGCCCCGAGGTTACCGGCCTGAAAGCGGGGTGCAGAAAGGGGAGGGCGGGACGGAGGAAGGAAGCAGGACAGGAGGGTCTCGGGCCTCTCGAAAGCCCACCCACATGTGGCCATAACCCCCAAAAATAGCCCCCCTTGATGGTGGGCACCTATGAAACAGCTGGGGGTGGGGCGCTGGGGGAATTCGGGGCGATGTTGTGGGAATTCGGGGTGATGCTGCATAAAGTTGGTTTGCTGGGGGCCGGAGGGGGAGGGAGGGCGTCTTCCACACACAGAAAGCTCCACACGCAGCACCAGAAGCTTCTAGAGCCGAGCGAGGCCCAGCCCCGATCTGCGGGATGGGGCCCCGGCTGTGCTATCTGGGGGCGCGCGGGGGGCACGTCTCCAAGCCTCCGTTCGGGCCCCATGGCCCTCAGGAGATGATCAGGGGAGCCACCTGAGACATAGGTGTCTCCCCAACACAAGGCGAGGCCCCGCGGGGTTCGGGGAACCCAGGCTGCCCGACCTCCGCACGGAAGCACAGAGACGTCAGACCCGAGGGTTTCTGCCGAGGACGCGAGAGTGGCAGATAACCGGTGGCCGGGCCTCCTGCAGACGCTGGGGTCCCGGCTGCAGACCCAGCCCCCCCATTTCCCCTCGACTCCCAGCTGCAGGAGGGTGGCTTCCCGACCCCGCGAGCCCACACTCTGGGAGAAAACAACGCAGTGGGAGCCGCGGCTGCCCGCCGGATCCCTGTCCCTGGGCCGGCGGAGACGCCCAACAATTAGGGAGAGCGAGATCCCTACCCCAACAAAACCAGCCGGGAGGGCTCCCAGGGGTGGTGGCTGGGAACCGGGGCCTGCTCGCAGGAAGGCCTCCGGGACCCTCGGAAGACCACCCTCGGCTCCTGGTGCAGCCACCGTGACCCGGGTTGCAAACAAAGGCCAACAGGAAGGGGCTGGGGGAGCGGGGGTGAGTCTGCTGGGGCAGCGGGTGCCCCTCTGTGCTCACCTCCTACAGACCAGGGGCAACGTGGGGGCTGGGATGGGGGCTCCGTCCCCATAACCCCAGGAAGGATGGGGTTAACCCTCAGGGGCCCCCTGGAAGGGAGAGTGGGGAGCCCATGTGTGCCTCCCAGAGGGTGGCTGGCTGAGAAGGGAGGTGGGCACCCAATGGGTGGAGACCCCTCCTGTCCATGCCTCGGGGAGTTGATGGGGTCTGGACCCCGAGCCCCATGGTGTCTGGAGCTGAGAGCCATTGTTAACCCGGTTCATCCGGAACACGGAAACACGGAGGCTTCCGAGGGGAGAACAGCGTATGGGGGACACCACATCCCAACTCCTCCAGCCCCAGGGTCCCTGCCCCCTTGGGGCTTCTCCAGGGCGGGGACTCTTGCCTTAGGGAGCCTGTCTGTCCTTAGGCACCACCCGGAGCCTTGGAGGTCCCCCGTCCTGCACCGCCCGCCCTGTCCTGAACCCCAGTAAGGCCTGGCGCCCTCCGGAGGCCAGACCCACGTCCACAGGAAGCCCAGAGACACTCAGGCCTGGGGTCTGGCTGGGTTGGAGGGCTCCCTAATCAGCCTGTGCAGGGTCACACAGGGCATCACACAGATGGTTCGGTTTGGGGGGCTATGTGTGTGTTCCTTCCAAAACACGTAACACCTCCACCTAAAGCAAGGGTCCCCTTAGAGCCGCAGCCGCCTGAAGCAAGCAACATGTCCTACACAACCCAGAGGCCAAGAGGAAAAGGGGGGTTTGGCAAAGGCACTTGGGGAGCCCAGGCCGCTTGCTCCGCACGCCCAGAACAAGACAAACACCTGCGGGGAATCGTGAGTTCTGGAGGAACCTAGCCGCTCGCTTTCATCTCACAAACGGCGGATCACGGAGGAAATGCTCCTGTGTCTCTCTCTCCGCGGGCTTCCCTTTGACCTTTGAAGGAAACTCTGGGGACACCCGCTTCCCTGGCTGAGCCGGAGGGTCCTCCTCGCTCCTGCCTGTGAAGGCGCGGACCACCACGCACAAGCTCCTGCCACGTCGCCTGCAGACGTGGGCTTCACAGTATTTTTAGAAATCCGACGGGCATCATCGGAGAGTTCCGGAATTGGAGGGAAGTTGGGGTTTACCTGAACCCATTTGGGTCCATCCCACTCAAACTACCACCAGCTCGTGAGAGACAAATTGCTCGTTAGTGTATGTGTTCTGTCAGGGAGAAAACAAAAAACAGAAAACCTAAACCATCCCGCCTCCCCTGATTATCCACAACTGAATACCGCTTCCCTGTGGTGGGTGAGGGGCGCTCATGGAGTTGTGTCCTGGTCAGATTGGGGCAGCGTTGATTTAAAGAAAAAAGAGAACTACATCCAAGTTTACTTTGTTATCGAATATATTAAGTTGCGTCGCTGGCTACACAAGGGTGGAACTAAACTGTGGATCAACCCAGACAGGCCCTTTCCTTGATGGAATCGTTGATCAATTCGCCCGAATGCAACAAAGTCGCAGTTTGCAACAAAGTCGCAGTTTGCAACAAAGTCACCGTTTACAACAAAGCTGCTGTTTGCAACAAAGTTGCCGTTTGCAACAAAGTTGCTCTTTGCAACAAAGATGCCGTTTGTTTAGCAGAAGTATCGAGTTCATCCTGGTCCGCCCCCTACGTAGAGTATGTGTGTGTGCTCACACGTGGTGTGTGTGTGTGCACACGCGTGTGTGTGTGTGTTAGGGGGGTTAATGCCCCGTCACCAATGCAAAGGCTCAGACACCGGCTCCATGAGACACATCACTGGTGTCAGCCTCCACGCTGCCGTAGTCCCTGCGTTCAGGGCTTGGTGACCCAGGCCCCCCACCGTCCCCCAGGGGCAGCGACAGGGGCTGCTCCTCGTCCTGAGACCCCCTCACCCCAGCCAGCTCCTCCACATCAGGAAAAGCCGGCCGAGCAACCGTCTCAAAGTTAAGGCCCGTTCAAGAGAAACGTCTCTCCCCTCACGACACCCCCAAAGCAACATGCCCAGTCTCTGCAGACAGACAGACCGCCAGCCTGGGTGGATGGGCGAAGTCTCAGCC
This sequence comes from Craseonycteris thonglongyai, assembly GCA_004027555.1. Lineage (NCBI taxonomy): Eukaryota > Metazoa > Chordata > Mammalia > Chiroptera > Craseonycteridae > Craseonycteris > Craseonycteris thonglongyai. The sequence continues at coordinate 28,201 of PVKE010010915.1, forward strand.
TCTCCGACCGGCTAATCCTCTAAGACACAACAGCTCCGGGGGTGCGGCAGAGTTCAGAAACTCTGCCAAGTGGGGCATTAACCCCCTGCTCGGGGCAAGAAATGGGATCCGCGCGAGGCTTTCCCACAGCTGTGCTGAAGCCCTGGAATTCCTGGGGATTTGCACGTCCCCACCTCCCGGGCGAGAAAGGCCAGTTGTTCTAATTAACAGCCTCCTTTTAGCTCTCGGTTTGCACAGCCTGGACTAACCCGGTGGCAGCGCCAGACTCTGGTTACAGATGTTGGGGGGACCCCTCCCCCCTTGCGCCTGGAGGGGAGGGGCCCGGACCGCCACCTGGACGGGAGAGATGCCCTGGGAGGGCAAAGCCCGGGGTCCCCCAGCAGACGACAAGCTGCGGGCGACGCTTCTGTTTCCTGGCTGAGCTGCAGCCACCAGCAAAGCCACGAGCCGCTCAGCCTGGACCCTGGGACGGGAAGCCGGCGGGAAACCCGGCTCGGCCTGGATGTTGGATCCAGAAGATCGCCAGAGAGGCCGGCGGCGGCCACGGGCCACCACGCAGCCAAAGGCAGGCCTGGGCCTTGCTATCCATCCCAAGTCCCCTTGTCGTAGTGGAAACGACTAGAAAACAAAATCTTTGGGCGGAAAGCAAGGGGCGAGGCCCGCGCGCGCGCCCAGGCGCGCAAAGAGCGCCCTCTCTGGGAACCCATGCGCCTTGCACCTGCCACCTCCCGGGCCGGTGGGGCGTGGGGGGGGGCTTGCTCCGGGTCGTGGGGGGCAGCTTTCCGGGGCACCCACCGCGGTCCCATCTGCTCCACGGAGCGGGAGACGGGAGGGGGCCCCGCGCTCTCGGCATCGCCTAGCACTGGCCCGGCGGAGCGCACGACCGGGGGCGGCTGCGCGCGCGGAAGGGGCAGGTGCGGGGCGCGGGCCTCTTCCTCCCCAAGCCCCCTCCCCACCTCCAGGCTGCAGCGGGTTGGTTAAGGGGACCCCCCCGCCCCCTCAGGAGCCTCCCCCGGGTAGGTTTCCTCCGAGGGGCTCCCGCCCCGCCGCGCAGCTGCGTAAGCGGCGGAGGCCCGGTCACGCGTGGTTTGCGGGGCGGTTCCTCGTGACCGGCCGGGGGCCCCGTGGCGCCCTGTAGCTCGGCGCTGGCCGCGGGGGATGCGCCCGGCCGCTCCACCGTCTGCTGGAGACTAGGGGCCCCTGGCCCGGGGGCGGCTCCTGGGAGCGGGAGGAAGCGCGCGGAGCCCCGGGCAGCGAACTTTGCCTCCGGGGTGGACGCCTGGGCCCCGCCCCGGGGCGCGCGTTTGTCCCTGAGCCGCTGCGCGCTTCGCAGCCACAGATCACAGGGCCGCCTCGGTCCGCTGAGCCGCTGCGGTGAGCGCCCGGCGACAAAGCGGGGGCCCCCGGCCAGGCCGGCGGGGCTTCAAAGCCGCTGGGGAAAGGGGCGGCGCATCCGGGGTGGCACCGCCTGGAACTGCGCCCCCCGCCGCCGCCGCCTCCCCGGCGGGAACGCCCCGCAGGGACCCTGCGCTTCCGGCCGCCTCCGACCACCCCGCGCGCGCGCGCGTCCTTGGCGCCCCCTGGGGCCCTGGCCCGTGACGTCCCCACGCGGGTGTCCACGGCTGTGTTCGGAGAGCCCTCCCATTCCTCCCTGCTCCTGGTGGACGGAAAGTCTGGGGTCGCCTCGGCCGCGTTCCCGGCGCCCACGGGAGAGCCCGGGCTCGCCGCCGCCTGGCGGCACCAGGCCAGCGGGTCTGGGCCGGAACCGGCAGCCAAGCCCCCGGACGCGTCCTGCACGGTGGGCCCCTCTCCTCCCCAGAGGAGAAACGCGCCCCCGCTGCGTTTCGGAAGCGGGCGCCCCGGGTGAGGTGCCCGCCAGCTCACGCGCCCTCCAGCCGCCCCCGGAACGCCTTGGCCCGCTTCGGCCCGCTTCCCGGGGCTCGGAGAGGGGGCAGGACACCGGCTTAAAGGGGAGGAGCGAGGTCAGAGGTGAGGGGGTATTACGGACGGGCGGAAGCAGGGTAGCCGGGTGTCCGGACATCCTTTTAAAAGACCTGAATTTGGGGGAGGTCGCCGGTCCGTCCAGGGGGGCTTCTCATCGGGAGCTCTCCAGCTTCCAGACTGGTTTTTTTTTTTCCTCCCCGTACTGGGCTAGTGAGAATCCGAGTTCCACCAGGGCTGGGAGGGTGAAATCTGGAGACTGAAAAGGAAATGTCGCTTCTGGGCGACTGTGCGTTCTGGGTGGCGACCGTGCGCCCAAGCCGGTTCGTCTGGTCCAGGGGTGGCGATGCGCAAATGCGCGTCAACAAACGCAGGAACCCGCGAGGACCGCTGAGTGGGTCTCAGGTGTCACTAAAAGGAGGTTACCCTGTTCCGTTGTGAGACACACGCGCGCAATTTACCATCTTAACCGTCGGAAAAGCAACGGTGCGGTGACCCGAAGCGCCTGCACCCATGTGCAGCCATCACCGCCATCCCTCTTGGAGTTATTTTTTTCATGTTCCCAAACTGAACTCTGTCCCCTTAAGCGATAACTCCCCGCCCCCACCCCAGCCCCTGGCACCGCCCATCTTACTTCCTGTCCCCAAGTGACTCCAACGACTGCAGGGACCTCACAGAAGTGAAATCACACAGCCTGCGTCCTTTGGGGGCTGGTTGATTCCACCTTTATTTATTTTTTTGGCCTAATGTCCTCAAGGGCGCAGCCATGTAGTAGCAGGTGCTGGAGTCTCCTTCCTTTTTCAAGGCTGAATAATATTCCCCGATCGGTACAGCGCGCATGTACGGGGTCCACACATCGGCCGGGGCTGCTTCCGCCTCTTGGCTGTTGTGGGCAACGCCGCCGTGGACACCGGGGGCGGTGCACGCATCTCTCGGAAACCCTGTTTTCAATGTTATTTTATTTTTTTGGCTAACGCTACCTTATATCTTCTGCAGACCTGCCACGCGGTCTCCCACCGCAGCTGCACACTCGGCGCTCGCAGCGGCGGGGCCCTCGGGGTCGGAGGTCTGCGCATGCTCCGCAGCACGTACTATGTGACTGCCCTAGGGGGCGTGGCCTGAGCAGGTGCCAGACTTTTGAGGGAAGTGTCCCATCCGCCCAGAACACGGCCCCCCACCTGCCGGAGGAACTCGGGGTCCTCCTAGGGTCCCCTGCCAGCTGGGGGAGACCCACAGCCAGGGGTGTGGCCGGTGGCGGGTCCCCGAGGCCTCCCTCCGGGTCCCTGTGTTGGGGGCGGGGGGTTGGACAGCAGTGGCCGTGTCCCCGGAGGTGGGTCCCCCGATACGTGGCCCGGAGCCCCCGAAATCCGGCCGGTGGGGCTGGCGGATTGAACTTCTCCGTTCCATGCAGTGGCCCCGACATTTTTACAGGACTGGCTTTCAGCCCGGCTCCGAGGGAGCCGTGCGCCCCCCGCCACGCGTGTCTGGGACACGTGGGGGAGGCGAGGGCGTTGAGCTGCTCAGCGCGCGCCGCGTGCACGTGGGACCCGCCCAGCGCACACCGTGTGCACGTGAGGCCCGTTCAGCGCACGCTGCGTGCACATGAGGCCCGCCCAGCACACAGGCGTGTGCACGTGGGACCCGCCCAGCGCGCACCGCGTGCACGTGAGGCCCGCCCAGCACACAGGCGCGTGTGCACACGTGGGGCCCGCCCGGCAGCACACAGGCACGTGCGCGCACGTAGGACCCGCCCAGCGCACAGGCGCGTGCGTGCACGTGGAGCCCGCCCAGGGCACAGGCGCGCGCGGCCACGTGTTGCTTCTGTTGGGTAGCGCGTGGGGTGGGGGAAGGGCAGTCACCAGGAACGGGAACGGCCCACGTGAGGGGCCCCCAGGGGGCACGCTGGGGTGACCCCTAGACGTTCCCTTGCTTGTTGGGTGGAGCGCATGGGGCTGGCTGCCTCTGGCACAACCCGGGGGCTTAAAACCACAGGGACATGCTCTCTGGCAGCTCTGGGGCCACAAGGCCAAGGTCGTGCTCCCGGGAAGCCTCCAGGGGGGGCCCCGCCCCACCTCTCCTGGCTCCTGGTGTCGCCCACAATCCTTTGCGTCTCTTGGCTTGGAGCCACGTCATTAGGTCTTTGCTTCCGGGCCCACCTGGCTGCCTCCACCGCGCTCCCGTGAGGACAGTCATGTTGGGAGGTGTTGCTGTTCACCTGCAGGGCCGGTGGCCTGGGCCGCCCCCCGGACCCCCACTGCACCCCCTGCGCCCATGCATGACCTTGACCCCTGTGCTTCATGTCACAACCCAAGGTCCTGTGGCCTCTCCGCCATCCTTCCTCATTCAGATTCTAAGGAGTGGAGGCGGCAGGTGCCGGGCCTGGGACGTCTTTGGGGAGCACAACAGGTCCGAAGGCACCCAGTGTGGGGTGGGGGGTGCTGAGAGCGGCACAGAGTCCCCGGAGTCAGCGGCGACCGTCCACACGGCAGCGTCCGGGTCACACAGAGACCCACCGGGTCAGGAGCTGCAGGCGCTTCCAACCAGCCCCCAGGTTGTTCTCACGGGGACGCGAGCCTCTCTCTTCTGGGCAGAGCGAGCTGTGGATGAGCCAACGAGGAACGAACAAAGCTGAGCCCCACACCCTCCAGACTCCGGGGTGGGGGGCACCCACCTTGATGGGTGCTCGGGACTGAAACGCAAAGGAGAAACCCGCTCGCTCACCTCAGGTCCTAGGGCCCGTGCCGGCCCGGAACGTTTTGTGTAGGAACCTGGGGGACAGGAGGGACGGGGACCCCCTCACTCCCTGGGGGGCTCCCAGGAGGAAGGTTTGGGGGAAGAGTCCCCACTGAGACACCCCTCTCCCCAGGGGCAGGGGGGAAGACGGCTCCTTTCCACAGGCAGCCGGGCCGAGGGGACATTTTCTAGGCGAATTGAGCATCGGCCCCTCATTTCACCCTCTCGGAGAGAAGACGCGTGATTATCCACGTAGGAGCGCGAGGCCAGAAATAGCACCTCCATCTGCCTCCGAGCCCCCCGAGCCCAGTCTCGGGGGAGCTGTGGTCGCCCACGGGAACCTTCTCCGGGTGGGAGGAGTCCGGGGCCGGGAGCTGCTGTCCCCACTAGACACACACACACCCGGGAGGGGACCTACTTCCATCTCATTTCTAGGCAGGTGACAGCACATCTCCAGCTACGACAATTAAGAAGATGAAGAGGCCATTTGCATTGTTCCTGGGCGCTAATGACCTTGCAGGCCAGTGCTCTGCGGCCTGGCTCAGAACCGCGGCGCACACGCGGCATGAATAATTCAGCGGCCGCCGAGTCCCTGGTGCAGGTGAACGCCGCCTCCCTGACCCAGTTCCTGGCGTGGGACCGTCTGCCCGCTGGCCACGCGGGCTGGGCCCCCCACCACCGTCTCAGGCGCCGGGTGTCAGACTCACAGAAGCCGGCGAGCGTCCCCGGAAAACAGCGTCAAGGTTCGGGGACTTGCAATGGGTGGAGCAGAGACCTCATTTGTGTTCCGTCACCTGAAGCCTGCGATTTAATTAAGTTTCCGTCTTGGGCACCGAGGCACCTGCGGGTGGCGGCCATCCGGCTGGAGCAGGCCCGGTTGGCACACAGACAAAAGGAGGCACGGAGAGACGGGGGGGGGGGGCTCCAGGGCGACCCCACGGCCCCTGGGCGGCGGGTGGGCCAGGCCGGTCAGGGCCGGAGAGGCCCACGGGTGGACGCGAGGCCAAGCGTGACTGTCCCGCTATTGTTCCCCATTTACCGAGGAGGAGAGTGAAGAACCAGGAAGCCGGGACAGCTCAGCCGGTTCAGCGCTTGCTTGGCAGCCCCGGGGACCCAGGATCAAATCCCGGCTCCGGCCCGTGGGGACCCATGTGCTGAACTGGGGTGAGCTTCCCATGCGGGAGGCCCCCGGTTCAGTTCCCGCCCTGCACGGCCCCCGCCCACCTTGTGTGGAACGAAACCATGTTGAAAAAGGATGACGTGCAACTATGGAGACGGCTCTGGGCCCTCCCCCTCCTCTCTGTCTCTGTCTCTTGTCAAAAACAATCAAATAAATTTAAAAAATAAGAAGTGAATTGCCGACCCTGCCCCACAGCCGCGGACTCCGCGTCCGCTCGTCTCTGTCTGGAGCTCAAGGCCGTTGCAGCCGAACACGGAACCGATTTTCTCGGCACCCAAAGCTGACGTAACCGCTGCAGTCTGCACCTTCCCCCCACCATGTTGGTGCCGCACGCCCCCCATCCCCTCTGACCTGAGCCCGGGAGGGCGTGTCGGGTGGAAGGATGGGGGGGGGCCATGGGAGAGAAAAGCGCTAACGGACGGGGGTCTTCATCCCTGGGGATGTCTCTCGTCACAAAAGACCGCAGGCTAGGGGCTTAGAAACAGCAGAAGTGTATTCCTCACAGCCCCGGGGGCCGGACGGCCGAGGTCAGGGCTCTGGCGGGGCCGGGCTCTGGGGGGGCCGTGTTCTTGCTGGGCGATCACATGGTGGGAGGGGCCCCCTTTTTTTAAAGATTGTTTTTGACAGAGACAGAGAGAAGGGGGAGGGCCCAGAGCCGTCTCCATAGTTGGACATCATCCGTTTTCCACATGATTTTGTTCCACACAGGTGGGCGGGGGCCGTGCAGGGCAGGAGCTGGGCTGGGGGCCTCCCGCATGGGAAGCTCACCCCAGTTCAGCATATGGGTCCACATGGGCCGGGGCTGGGATTAGATCCTCGGTCCCCAGGGCTGCCAAGCGAGTGCTGAACCCGCTGAGCCGTCCCGGCTTCCCCTGACACACGTTCCATTCCTGTGGGCTCCACCCCCGTGACCTCTCCCCTTCCAAAGACCCCCTCCTAGAGCCATGACCTTGGGGGTTGGGGCTCCACAGTAAAACATTGGAGAGACACAAACGTTTAGACCCGCGCGGGTGGGACCGGTATGGAGACTGTCAGGACATCGACCCAAGAGGATGGGTGGGCGGGGACCCGGGCAGACATGGGTTGAGGGGGCTGGCTGGGAAGAGAGAATGGTGAGCGGAAGGCAGAGCCCGGGACGAAAGAGCTGGCGCAAGGCCGCACCGCCGGGTGTGCGAGGTGGGAGATTGGCTTTCGGGGTCCTTGGTTTTCTGGGTGGGTGATACGCACACCCAGGGGGGCTCTGTGTGAGCTGCCGGCCTCTATGTACGGACGACGACGTGAGAGGCCGGCTCTGCAGGTTCAGGCATGGGCCCTTGGGGGGGACCCTTAGGTTTGGGGTGCTGGCATTGGCACGCACACCGCTCTCCCCTGAGGCAGGTCTGAGGCCCTGGGGGTGGGAGTGAGAGCAGAACGGGGGCCGCAGGCGTCTCCTCTGGAACAAGAAGCCCTCCGGACCCCCGAGATTTCCTCTCTAAAGCCTTCCTTGCCCGGGTTCCTGCCAGGCCGCTGCCGTCGCAGCCGCTAATTCTCCCGGATGCGGCCGCTCCGGGCTTCCAGAGCTCCCCTTGGCCGGCAGCACCCGAGCGCGGCTTTGATAAATCCACCAGCTGCGAGGGCAGATTCAGGCCCCTTCGCAGACCAGCAGCCAGTTTGTCTGCGGGTCCTTAGCGCTGAGCCCCGTGAGTTCAGGGGTAAGCCCTGGATATCAGTGAGCCTGGGGGGGGGGGGGGGCCTGCCAGGAGAAAGGCCTCTCTTTAGAAATGCAGTGAAATGCTCTGTGAAACTCCCCAGTGCCAGTCCCTGAGGCGCCGCAGGAAGTGAGCCCCTGATCAGCCTCCCCACACTGAGCAGACTTAACAGGCCTCAGATCGGAGCCTCTGCTCCCTGCTGGGCAGCTTTGCTGCTCAGAGCCCGGAGCTTTCTGACATGCGTGTGCTTGGGTGCAAGTATGCACGTGTGAGCTGTGCATGTGTGCATGTGTGTGTACACATGTGGTGCATGCATGAGTTGTGTACGCATGTGGTGTGCAGTGCAAGTTGAGTGTGTGTGCGCGCATGGGCGTGAGCTGTGTTACACGTATGGATGTGCACGTGTGTGCATAGGTAGGTGCCTGCACATTGTATATACACGTGTGGGCATGCATGTGTGAGTTGTGTGTGCACACGTGGGTGCACATGTGTTATGCGTACATGTATGGGCATGCACGTGTGGTTTGTGTGTGCACATATGAGCTTGTATGTATGAGTTGTGAGCTGTGTGTGCACACATGGGTGTGTGCATGTGTGTTGAGTATGCACATGTGGCCATGCATGTGTTGTGTGGGCTATGTGTGTGTGTGTGTGAGCAGTGTGTGCACGCATGGGTGTGCACATGTGTGTTGCATGTGCATGCGTGGGTGTACATGTGTGTGGGCTGTGCACACGTGGTCATGCATGTGTGAGCTATGTGCACGCATGTGGGTGTACATGTGTGGCTGTGGCTGTGTGTTGTGTGTATACACATGGTTGTGCACATGTGTGTAGCTCTGATCGGCACTGAGATGGGGGGGCACTTCTCTCCATGGCCGTGTGGGAGCTACATACCCGCCCACAGCGCGTGACCAGCATTCATGGCAGTGGTGGTGGGTCAGGGGCAGTGGGAGCCCTGTCTCCGCCCAGAGAGGGGCCCTGGATGCTGACCGGGGAGGCGGCTGCCCATCCCGGGCCTGTGGGCCTCGCGGACGACCCCCCTCAGCGCTGGCAGCTCTGCTTTGGAAGAGCAGTGTCCCATCCTGCTCGGCACGTGGAGCATGTGGGTGACCCGCGAGCGACCCGGCTCCACACAAAATCCTCCCCACGTGTCCTTGGTTTGAAAGCACGAGACACAATATAGAACCCACATTCGCTGAACACTGGAATGAAAATTTTATAAATCAGATGTTTCCGGTTTGTCCGAAGCAGGACTTCGGGGGGAGCCGAGGAGGGAAGAGAGGGCACATTTTCATTTATTTCTACGCCTTCATGCCTAGTTTCAGACTCCACTTCCGCCAGGATGGATGGTGGTTCTCCACAGCTAATTAGGCAGCTAATGGGGGTCTCTGTGTTCGCTGGAAGCCGCGCACAGATGAGGGCCTGCGGTTGCTGTGAAGGGGAAACCCAGCAGATGCCAGTGGCTGTCTTCCCCTCCACCAGGGAGTTCAAGCCCCAGGAAGGCTGCTCCGGTGTGCTCACGGGGTTCACCCTGCCCAGAACAGAGGGGGTCCCCAGCAAGCGTCTGCTTAGGAACGAATGAACAAACAGACGCTGAATCCAATCACAAGACTTGGTTCCCTAACAGGTGTGTGACGTTCAGCCATTCCTCCTTCTGCCAGTGAGGGGAGACAGCCCCCCAGGACCTAGCCCAGGGTGGCCACCGCGGCTGACCTTGCCAGGCCCCACGCGGGCCGTGGGACCCCCAGCATCTCAGGAAGGTTCAGGGGCCGTGGGGCTGACCCGGCTTCTTCGCTACGGCCCGGCCTGGGGATGGGGTGCCCACGCGGGTGCCCATGTGGACTTCCAGGAGCCCACGGCTTCAGTCGCTTACGGGGCAAAGGGGCCTTCGCAGGTGTGACTGAGGACCTGGGATGGGGGGGTGCCCTGGGTTACCCGGGTGACCCATCTAGTCACCAGGGCCCTTGGGAGCCTGCGGCCAGTCCCGCTTATGTCAGAGGCGGGCGGGAAGGGATGAAGGTCAGAGAGCGGCTAAGGGGCAGGATTGGAGGATGGAGGAAGGACCATGAACCAAGGAGCAGGGGCGCCTCCAGACGCTGGAAAAGCCCTGGACGTGTCCTCCCGGAGACCCCAGAACTGGCCCCCGGAGACCTCAGAACAGGCCCCTGAAGATCCCAGAACCGGCCCCCAGAGACCCCAGAACTGGCCCCCGGAGACCCCAGAACTGGCCCCCAGAAACCCCAGAACTGGCCCTTGGAACCCCTAGAACCGACCCTCAGAGACCCTAGAACCGGCCCCGGGAGCCTCCAGAACCGGCCCCCAGAGACCCCGGAGCCCCCAAAACCAGCCCCCACACTGCACAGCCCCCCGCCCACCTGCGTGGAACAAAACCGTGCTGAAACCGATGACGTACAACTATGGAGACGGCTCTGGGCCCTCCCCCTTCTCTCTGTCTCTCTCTGTCTCTGTCAAAAACAATAAAACAAATCTTAAAAAAAAAAAATTATTATTATTCCTGTAGCAGAGGGCGCTTAAAACAATGGACTCTGGACCCAGAGTGCTGGGACCTCCATCCACCTCTGCCGCGTGTCCGCTGCGTGACTTTGAGGCAGTGTCTCCACCTCTCTGTGCCTCACACGCCTCCCCTTGCACACGGGCACAACCACAGAACCCAGCTCTTAGGGCCGCTGTGAGGACGAAGTGAAGTGGGTCCCGCCGCGCCGTGGGGACAGGTTTCTCAAACAATACGGAGTCACAGCCCACACACCTGGCCAGTCCCAGACGCCCGGAGCGGCCCCTGCGACCGGTCATTTTTGTTGCCGTGGTGGGAGGCGGCAGGAAGCCCGGGAGCCCGGCTCTGGGCCTGCTTCCTCCGCAGAGGCAGCCACGGCCCCCCGCCCACCTGCCGCCAGGCCCTGTGAGCCGCGATATGAAGCTGTGTGCGCCCGGAGCTGACAGCGCCCTCGGGGCTCGCCCTTGATCGCCTGTCTGCTGACATCTTCCGGCCGCTGGAGGCGGCAGCTCCCCGCAGGGGTGTGGCCGGGGCGTGAGCGGGTGACGAGCCAGGGTGGGAGCCCCCTCACCCCTTCCCGGCCCTGCCCCATGCCCCCTCTGGGGCTCAGCACGGGGGTGCCAGTCCCGGGCACGGGCAGGTCAGGGGCTCCTTGGGAACCCGGGTGCACGAGCCTCCTGGTGGCCGCCGGAGGGGGCTGCGCCCTAGGATCCAACTAAGGGCCGCTCGCATCTAGGGGTCAGGGCTTTAGGGGTCCCCCTGGTGTCCTTGAGTGTATGGAGGGGTGCAGGGACTTCCACCAGCCCACTGCCCATCTCCGCGCCACCAAATGAGGGTCTTGGCCGAGCTGGGCGGTGGGCAAAGGAGGAGGACAGATGGACAGAGATAGACAGAGGCCGGGCATCGGGGACCCAGGTGTGGGCGGTGCCGGGTCCCCTCTTCCTGGCGCGAACACAGCCGTCGGCCCCCCAAATCCTCGAGCGTGGTTGCCCCTCCGCACCTCTGTGTCCTGATTTCTTCCTGTAAGGACCCCAGTCCTATGGGATGAGGACCCAGCCCCGTGACCTCAGTCTAGACCCCCCCATCACGTCTTTCTCAGCCTCATCTCCAAACATGGTCATGTTCGCAGGGGCGGGGGGTTCAGGCTCCACCTACGGATCTGGGGGTACAGGACCCCTCGAAACACCTCCTCCATACGTGCTCTTTTCCTCCCGTGACGACAGTCCGGGTGCCCGGCCGGGGGCCTGAGACCTGGTGCCCAGCTTGCAGCCCGGTTCCTAACAGGCCCCGGATGGTACCGGTACCGGTCCACGGCCTGGGGGTGGGGAACCCCAGCTGTAGCCGTCGGAGGCTTAGCGGGTGGCCAAGCTGAGACCCCTGCGGCAGATTTGGGGAGAGGAAAGTAAGCCCCTCAGTGACCAGCTGTCCTTCATGGACCCAGGCCGGGGTCCCCAACCGGGTGCCTGGGCCCCAGTGGACGTTGCTGGGGCTGGAGTCCGAACTCCGGGCCATGGGGACCCTCAGCATCGTTATTAGTTTAAAACAATGCTTGTGGGGAAGCCAGGAGCGCTTAGCAGGTTGAGCGCCCGGGGACCAAGGATCGAATCCCGGCCCCGGCCCGTGTGGACCCATATGCTGAACTGGGGTGAGTGTCCCATGCAGGAGGCCCCCGGTTCGGCTCCTGCCCTGCGCGGCCCCCGCCCACCTGTGTGGAATGAAACCATGTTGAAAACAGATGACGTACAACTATGGAGACGGCTCTGGGACCTCCCCCTCCTCTCTGTCAAAAACAATAAAATGAATCTTAGAAAAACAACACAAGCCTTTGGTTTTGGGGGGAAGGAAACAAGGAAGGATGAGACCAGGCGGCTGGACCTCCCTCCGCTGGCCGTGGGGGCTGCAGGAGGGTCAGAGTATGACGCTCCCTCGTGACGTTTGGGGGGTGCTTGTGCAGGTGGATGGGACACCCAGGGAAGAGAAAACGGGGGTGCAGAGCCCCCGGGCTCTTATTCAGCGGCACCCCATCCCTTTATCACCGGCTGAAATCACACATTGAAGGACGTTTGCTCTCAAAGCCGTGGTTTCCAGCCTCCAGGCTGGGGGGCTCCGGGCTGGGGGGGCTCCTGCCGAGAGGCCACCAGCTGGTCTGGGCGCCCCTTTGGAGCTGGAACACTCGGGAACTTTGATTTTTCGGGGGCTCGCTCGGGCCACAGGGCACGGCTTCCCAAAGGTGCCCATGTGGGGTGGGAACCACCGTAGCCGGCCCCTCAGGTGTGCTGGGGGCCAGGGGACAATGTGGAGGGGGGAGCGCCTGTCACGTCCCTGCCCGGAAACCAGGATCCTGTGCTCACGCCCGTGGTCAAGGCCGACTCCAGAGTCAGGTTCAAATCCCGGCTCCTCGAGGCTCGGACGGTGCGACCAGAAAGGGACAGACGGCTCCCGCTGTGAGAGCCTTCTAGAAAATGCCTCTCTCGGGGCCTCCCTGGGGCTGAGGACACCCCACGAGGACATGGTGGCTAGTGGTGGCCCGACACCGGAAGGCGGCCCCAGCCGTGGGCACACGGCACCTGCCTCACTCACTCTGAAATCTCTGGGGTCCTAACCACTGTGTTCTGGGAGCGGCGCTAGATTTCAGGGGGGCTCACCCATGATCCGGAACACACGGCCTCAGTGGCCACATCTGTAAAATGGGCGCCATCCACGAACGACGTCCACCCGCCACCAGAGCTCACACAGGAGACACCGAGAGACCATGGGTTTCCGGGGGACTTACGTGCAGGGTTTCTGGGCGCCGCCCTCCTGCGTGGTTGCCGTGGGCACGCCGGCGGCTCCCTGGGCCTCCGTGGCCCGTAGACGGGAGGGACCCAGCCCCTGGGTGTGAGGGCCTCGTGCCAGGCAGCTGAGGGGCTGAGCTGGGGGCTCATGGGCCCCGTGGAGTGGCCCCTCGGAGTCCAACCTTCTGGGAAAGACTCCCACAGCCGGAGTCGTTAGAATGTCAGAGCATGGTGTCCCGGGTGCCCCCATGATTAATGATGCATCGTCCTCCCAGCCAGAGGCCACGGACGCCCAGGAAGCTGCCTGTGGTCTTGCCCACCACCTAGGGTCTTGCCCACCACCTAGGGTCTTGCCCGCCGCCTAGGGTCTTGCCC
>PVKE010010916.1:0-41408 GCA_004027555.1 Craseonycteris thonglongyai
TGTCCTTATATTAGTACCACACTGCCTTGATTACTATAGCTTTGTAGTAAGTTTGAAATTGGTGAGTTATCTCTCTGCTTTGTTGTTATTTTTCAAAATTGTTTTGGCTATTCTGGTTTTGCCTAAGTTTTTAGGTGCCTATTTTCTAGCCCTATGAAGTTTATTAGTTTCTTGAATATACATATGCATTTTCTGTTTTGGGCCATATAAGATTATTTTAATTATTTTTATACTATAACCTCTCTTTATCTTATTAGTTATCCTATCTTGGATCTTCATTCCTGTCTTTTCTTTAGTTATATTAGCATTTAGTTACATTTGTATCTTTTATTTATTGAGTAGACTTGCATGTTCATGGTAAAAATATAAAAGTAGGTCATTAGGATAATTTATATATATATACATATTTTTTTTTTTTGTATACACACACACACACACACACACACACACACACAAGGAACCAAATGGCCAATTTGCATAAACTGTATAGCATCACATAATTTATTTTTCTTCCTGAGTCAATGGGCCTTGAGGGTCACAAGCAACTTTTAAGTATAATAAAGAAGTGTAAGTCATTTTCTCTATTCTGCCACTAAGAATATTACATTCCAGTTGGAAATACATGAATTATTAATGATGAATATTTTGTTTATATGAGCATACATAGACATGTAAAAGTATTAGGCATGTGACACAGTTGAAAATACAACCATATATAGCATGCAAAGTTTGCAGTTAAAATGTGAATCTTACAAATAATTTATCTTTATTTAAAGAATGGATCCTTGTGAATTTAAGAGTAAGTTATAGTTAGTTTTTTAGGAATATGACTGGTGGGTAAAGGGAGGTACATTTATGTTTTTAAGTAGTAGATTTGGTTTGAAAATAATTATTAATTTTCTGGATTACTAAATAGGCAACTCAGTTATTTTGCCCTTATTGAGAATGATGCGTGTCCCCAGATGGAACATGACTTATGTAAAGGGAGTCTCCCAAGCCCCGCCTGTCTTTTACTATGATGTCATTGGGGAACGAGACAGCTGATTTATGCATTGAAGAAAGACTTGTTTTAAATTATTGTTCACTTTACAAGGTGACTAATTTGCTGGCTGAATAAGCTGAATTGTTAGCTGCAGATATTTAAATACTCAACTTGCGGAACTTGACCTAGAAAGTGATCCTGTTTGGAAAATAACATGGGATCTTTTGTGTTATTGGAATAAATTTTTCTTTCTTTTTTAAGGACTCATGGATACATCAAAGCATTCATGGTTCTCAGTACTATAAATAAAGCTTGATTAGTCATGACATAAACGTATAATACTTAACTTTAAGATCACTTTGGTTTTTTATTGGTTTTCAGACATAGCACTAATTAAATCCTAATCTCATTATTTTAGGCTTCACTAGGAATAGACTATTGTCCATATGTTACTCAGTATAATAATGATGAATATTTGGTGCTATTATTTATTGTGGTAAAGTATATGTAGCATAAAATATACCATCTTAAACCATTTTTAAGTGTACCATTGAGTGGCATCAAGTATGTTCACATTGTTGTGCAAACATTACCACCTTCTCTAGAACTTTGTTATCTTGTAAAAGTGAAACTCTACACCCATAAATCATTAACTCCCCATTGCCCTTTCAGCCCAGCACCTGGCAACTACCGTCCAGCTTATTATCTATGAATTTGACTACTCTAGGTACCTCATATTAGTGGAATCATATAACATTTGTTCTTTTGTGACTGCTTATTTCACTTAGGAAATAATGTCTTCAAGGTTCATCTATGTTTTAGCAGAATTTTGTTCCTTTTTAAGATTGAATACTATTCTGTTGAAAGTATATTACCTCCTTTTGTTTATCTGTTTAGTCATCAGTGATCATTTAAGTTCCTTCCCCTTTTGGCTGTTGTGAATGTGGGTGTACTTCATTGCTATTTTTGCAGAGACAGTGCATAGGAGCTGGGACTTATCTTTTTAATCTAAGCATTGTTCCACATGCAGAGGAAGATGTTTATCTTTTTGAATATGTGGTTTTTTTTTAATTAAAAATTTTTTTTAATCCAGATTAAATTTAAGGTCTAAATTTGTTACTGCTGTTGAATAACTGCTCTGCTTTTCTAAACCATATAGAACAAGAAGTTTTCTATGGAGAAAGTGCCATACTTAGAACCTTGTAGCAGTAGAATTTATTTCAACCAACTAGTAACTTTTGATGATATACGAGCTATGGTATTTTATGTTAAAATGTTTTCCATATATATGATCCTTAAATTATTTTCAAAGTCACTGTTTTATTTACCTGGGTGTGTGTCCTAGACTTTCAACCCATATTCTAAACACTCTTGTGAAAAGATTTCTCTTACTATCTATATATCAATCAACAAAGTTGAGTGGGAATTTTGTTTGATAATAAAAACTGAGCTAATAAAGAAGTGAAGATAGTTGTTGATATTTTAAAGGCCACCTTTGATGAAAGTTGAATGTAGGAACATGTGTTAAGTGTTGCACTCTTCAGGACAGAATGAATTTAGGTTGGCTATAATAGTTATTAAGTGGTTCTTTGTCTTATATAGGATTTTCCAGGGATTGGTTGTTTTATCATGCCATTTAATGCTTCCAAATTATTAGTTGTATCTAATGAGATCATGAAGGGGAGGAAGGAGGACCTGTGAAGATAGGAAAAAAGCATGCAAATATTGAAAGAAAATATTTGGATCCCATCTCAATTCAAGATCATTTGAAATGAAGGCAAAGTACTACTGGTGGGGGAAATACTTAATTTACAGTTTTTCAGACATACATTCTAGATATATATTTCTGCATATGGAACTAGACATGCAGCTCCTCTGCTCAGACCTAACATTCTTGCAAGAAACTAACACCAACTTTGTGGTGAGTGGTGAGATAGTAGGTTCTGAGTCATAGTACAGTTTCTGGAAAGTTGATAATGCATTTGTATATAATACAGATTTGACTGTAAGGGCCCTTCCACTACAATATGGTCAGAGACTGTTGAAGGGTGGTATAGCAAAATATGATGATTGCAAACTTTTGAGCTCTGGGCCTAAGAAAAAGAAGCAGCAAAATTGCATATTTGAAAAAATTTTGTAGCATGGCTGGGACTTCCTTGCAGCATTTCTGTGATGGTCTGGAGTGGATTTAAACACAGCATTAGAACTAGACTTTATGATAGTTGACTATTGTAGTACATATGCCTTTTTGGCAGCTCGTCTTCTACACCTAGGTAAAACATAGCTCTGATGTTTTCCTTTTATTTCTCTATGACTGAAAAATGTATTGGCTAAAAAATAACAAACCATTAAATTATTTGTACTTCTAGGTTATGTCTTTGAGAACCAATATAGAGTAACTGATAAGAGAAAAGCTGAGTTGTGGCAGGCATAAGGAGGGTATGTATATATAGTTTTGTCTCAGTTATGTAACTTAAAAAAAAAAAAGAATTTTTTTTCCTGGCAGTGGAAATACTTTAAAGTTATAATGAGTGTGACACTGACATTTGGTCAAGGTTCTTTGGCAAATACAAAATGACTCCAGCAGAGCACAGCTTTTTTTCCTAGAGCAAGTCTTTAGGTAGTAGAGATAAGGCAAACAGAAACAGTTTGATACTTTCGAACAAAAAAGTATAAGAATATAAAAACATTCCATCTATAAGTTAAGTCATATGATTCTTGAATTTTTTCAGTCTGACTTATTTCACTTAATAAGATGGTCTCAAGGTCCATCCATGTTGTCACAAATGACTGTATTTCATCTTTTCTTATTGCTGAGTAGTATTCCATTGTGTAGATGTAACACAACTTTTTTTATCCAGTCATCTATCAAAGGACACTTTGATTGTTTCCATGACTTGGCCACTGTGAACAGTGTTGCGATGAACATTTGGGTACATATATCTTTGGGAACTAAGGTTTTCAAGTTTTTTGAGTAGATACCCAGAAGAGGGATTGCTGGGTCATATGCCAATTCCATTCCTAATTTTTTGAGGAAGAATATAAAACCGAAAGTAACAAAAAAACAAAAACTCATGGACACAGTCATTAATTTAGTGGTTACCTGAGGGTAACTGGGGAGGAGGATAGGGTGTAGGGAAAGGGCATCAAATATATGGTAATGAAAAGAGAACTGACTCTGGGTGGTGAGCACATAATGCAATACATAGATGATATAATGTAGAATTATACGCCTGGAACCTATGTAATTTTTACCAATCATTGTCAGCCCAATAAATTTAACAATTAAAAAAAGAAAAGAAAACCAAAGGGGGAAAAAAACCAAAGAATATAAAAATATGAGAACATAAATGTGACATGGCCTGTATTTTAAAATAGCTTTATTGAGGTATAATTTACATATCATACAATTTGACCAATAAAGTGGTTTTTATTATGCTTAAGCAATTGTACAACTATCAGTGCAATCAATTTTAGTACATCTTCATCACTCCCATAGATAACTGTATCCACTAGGAGTCACATCCCAACTGTAGGCAAAAACTAGTCTGTATTCTTTGTCTGTTTGCCTATTCTGGAGATTTGAAATAAGTAGAATCATACAGTATGTGGTGGTCTTTTGTGACTGGATGCCTTTTATTTGTTTAATTGCCTAACTGCCTTGACCAGAAGAACCTCTAGTACAATGTTGAATCAGAGTTATAGTAGTAGACATCCTTGTCTTATTCCTTTAAAAAAATTTTTTTTAAGATTTATTTTTATTGTTTTTGACAGACAGAGACAGAGAGAAGGGGGAGGGCCCAGAGCAGTCTCCATAGTAGCACGTCATTGGTTTTCTACAGGTAGGTTCATTCCGCAGGTGGGCACAGCCTGCGCAGGGCAGGAGCCAGGCCCAGGGCCTCCTACATGGAGCTCACCCAGGTGAGAACCGAACTGGCGGGACACCCCTGTTCAGCATATGGGTCCGCACGGGCCCGGGCCAGGATTTGATCCTCGGACCCCAGGGCTGCAAGTTGAATGCTCAACCCACTGACCCATCCTGGCATTCCCCCCCCGCCTCCACACACACACAAAATTATTATATGTATTGGAGTAACATTGCTTAGTAAAATTATTAATATATAGGTTTCAAGTGTACATTTCCATAATACATCATCTATATATGCATTGTGTGCTCGCCACCCAGAGTCAGTTCTTCCATCATCATATATTTGACCTCTTTTTTCCCTCTTCTACCGCCCTCACTCCCCCTTATCCTCTGATAAATACTAAACTGTTGTCTGTGTCTGTGAGTGTTTGTCTTTGTTTGTCTCGTTTGTTTGTTGCTTTCAGTTTTATATCCCACATGTGAGTGAAGTCAATATGGTTCTCTACTTCTTTCTGACTTATTTCGCTTAGCATGACAGTATTAAAATCCATCTATATGGTGCAAGCAACAGTATTTCATCTTTTCTGATGGCCAAGTAATCTTCCA
The DNA here is from genome assembly GCA_004027555.1 of Craseonycteris thonglongyai. NCBI lineage: Eukaryota > Metazoa > Chordata > Mammalia > Chiroptera > Craseonycteridae > Craseonycteris > Craseonycteris thonglongyai. The sequence goes on from PVKE010010916.1 coordinate 5,457, forward strand.
TTGCATCTTGTCTTATTCCTGATGTTAGAGGAGGGTAAGCTGTCCAGGGTTTCACCATTAAGAGTGATGTTAGCAGCAGAGTTCTGTAGATACCCTTTCTCAAGTTGAGGAAGTCCCCTCTTATTCCTAGTTTGTTGAGTGTGTTTATCATGAAAGAGTGTTGGATTTTTGCCAAATGCTTTTTCTGAATAAATTACATTTGAAAATGACTATTTTTTCTGTTTGTTTGTTTTTTATCTACAGAAATTGACTTGCACACCAAATGTGTGGTGGAGGTAGATGAAAACAGAGTTATTCTTAATCCTGTGAATACTAATCTCTCCAAAGGAGATGCCCGGTAAGTTAAGAAACAGTGTTATGATCAACGGGGCTTTCAATGACTGAGAGCAGCAATGGGTGCTGAGTTGAGTTCATCTTAGCAAATGTCAAATGCTGACTACGTAGAGACACATTGCCATCAAGTAGAAGAGGTGAAGTCTATAATATGGAATGATTAAGTGCCAGAAGGAGTTTTTTAGATGGTATTAGGAGCTCAGAGAGGAGAGCTTAGGTTAGATGGTGAAGTAAAGGAGGAGGGCTTCTTGAAGGAGATGGTACTGGCTGGAGGATGGTAAGGTCCAAATGGGAAGAAGTGGGGTAGAAGAGAAGGCTTTTTCGTTGCTTCTCAGCTTGGGTTGCTTTTACTTCTCTCATTTGGAATCCTGTGTGTCAGTCAGAGCCTATTTCAAGTGCTACCTTCTTCCTGAAGGCATTCCTGAAGCCCTCAGTGATTCTTTAAATTTCTGTAAGCTGTAATCTCTACCACCTAATTAATCATTATATGTTGTTTTGAAGTGCTCATTGTAGCACTCCAGTAGATTTTAAGGTCTTACAGGGAAGGGACTGTGTCAAGGGTAGAGATGGAATATTCAAGCATTACTTCTGAATTTGGATGATAGTATGGACAATTGTGAAGGCAAGAAGGTATAAAGAAAGTGACTTTGGGGAAGAAGAAATTAATTTCGTCTTTCACAGTGGGTGCAGGGAAATTAATTTAATTAAATAAGATGAGATTAGATTATAGAAGACCTTGAAAGCAGATAAGGAAATTCAGCCTGTATTTTTATTAGTAAGGTGTTACCTGTGACAGTTTTTAAATATTGTGATGAAGGAGGTGGATTACTCTGGTGGTGAACACATAATGCAATACATAGATGATGTAATGTAGAATTGTACACCTAGAACCTATGTAAATTTTACCAACCAGAGTCACCTCAACAAATTGAACAATTAAAGAACAATAGAAACAAAAGGAGGTGGATTAGGAAAAATTGTCAGTTGGCAGTGTAGAGAATGGGTCAAATTAGGGAAAGACTGACTTTTTATAGAGATTAGTTATATCAGTAATGTTTTTATACTGACCCTGAAAGTGGAAAGCGCAAGTTAGAAAGTGCCTGCCATGATAGTTTTCACAAAGTAGATAGTGTAAGTACTTGTAGAAACAATGTTGTATGTGGAAATACCCCATAAATGTTCTTTGGAGGTGAGTTGAATTGTGTTGAAAAGAGCACTAGACTTGGATCCTTACTTAACTATGTTATAGCTAGTTATTTTTAACTGTTTTGAGCTTCATCTGTGTGATGCCTGCCTTACCTGTCTCATAGAAGTGTTTTGTAAAGATCAGATTGGTGATTGTTAAAGTGCTTTGTAAAGTGTTCTATAAATGTTCAGTTCTATTGATATTGATGGAGCGATATTTCTTCAGCACCTCTAGCATATGGGTACTATCAGAGACGCTGTTATGGGGTGTGAGGGGTATGGATGTATCCGAAATGATGCTGGGCATTTGGGCCTGCTAATTGAATGACCTGTTGTCCTGAGTATTAATTGAATCATTAATTTTGGAGGCTGTTTATTGCTCTTAGACTTTTCAATCTGGAGACTGTTGCTTTATTTGGAAATGTGGGTCGCTCTGAACAAACTTGGAGGCAATATCCTATGGTAGAAAGAGTGTGGGCCTTATATAGAGACTGACTTGGATTCACATTCTGGCTTTGCCATTTGCTAGCATGGTTACCTACCTGTGTTCCTTATGAAATGTTTTAGTTTTCTATTGCTGCATATCCAGTTACCTCAAAATCAAAAGCCCAGTGGCTTAAAACAACCACAGTCATTTATTATCTGGTGGTTTCTGTGTGTCAGGAATTGAGACAAGGGGATGGCTTGTCACTCACTGTTCCATGCTGTCTGGGGCCTAGCCGGAACACTTGAAGGCTGGGGGCTGGAATCTGGACAAGGCGCAGTCCCCAGGTCTGGTAGTTGATGCTGCCTGTTGGCTGGATGTGTCACTGGGGCAGTTGGCAGAACACCTACTGACAGTTTGGGGGCAGGTGCCAAGGGCAGGCATCCTGAGAGAGTGAGAAAGCCAGGTAGAAGCAGTATTGCCTTATTGTGCTAACCTTTGGAGTTACGCAGCTTCACTTCTGTCACATTTTCTTGCTCACTAGTATAAAATTCTATACAGTTTTAAGAAGAGGAAATGTAGACTCATCTCGCAGTAGAGGAGCATCATTGTCACATAAGAAAAACAGTTGGGGTGGGAAATGTATTGTTGTGGTTGTCCTTGGAAAACAGTCCGCCGCAAGTGGGTCATAGTATCTACCTGATGAGGTTGTTGTGAGAATAAAATGAGCACGTAGAAGCTAAAAAATAGATTTTCTTTTAGTTTGAGGTCCTTAAATCAGGGATTTGTGAAAGAATTAAATCGCACTTTTTGGTTCCACAGAATATCTTGGGTGGCTCTTTTTTCCATATGCTAAAAATACAAATTGAGTATTATTTAGTGCTATAGAGTACAATCTGATAAAAAACTTAAAATGACAACTTCTCCATGTGGTGGTTTTGTTGAAATAAAGTTAAGAAGCACAGCTTTTTTAATACACTGCTTTTTATTGAAATATGTTGTATACATATAGAAAAGTATATATAGCTTCATGAATTTTTATAACTTGAATATATTCCTATAACTGGCACCCAGATAAAAAACTAAGAGCATTGGTAGAGTGACAAAAGACAACCTCATCAGAAGGACTTTTTCTTTTAAGGTAATACCAAAATTAAAAATAAATTTTGGTATGTAGTAGTCCAGGGGTATATAGTCATCTCATTAAATTTGAGGAAAAAAGGAAGGAAAGCACAAATTAAAAGCTATTGTATGTGATGGGAGGTTAATTACAGTCTAGCTTGTAGAATGTCTAATTTGTAAAATAAGTTAGGGTTTTGTAGAAACTAAACTTGTAACTAGAGAATCAGGGATTTGAAATTCACATGTAAATGATTTGAATCAGTTTGAGTCACTATTTTTCCTTTAAAAGCCATGATATCGTTGCTTTTGGAACAGTATTGAAGTCTATTAATCTAAAAGTGACTAATTTTACATGTAAACTTAGCAACTGAAGTCAGTATACTTTGAAAGTGAACACCAATAAGTTTTAAAACAATAGTTCATATATTTTTTTGATTAATTTTGTATTAACTTCTGAAAATTTTATGATTTGATGTTTATGCTTATTAGAAGTAATAGAAATCATGGTTCAATGAATAGGTAAACTATTTCCATTTTAACAGCTTAATCATGGGGGAGTTGGGAAACATTTTTGCTCTTGTTATATGTAGAATTTCAAAAATTATGAAAATAAAATGCTTAAAATTCAGAAAATTGATTGTACAATTATAACAAGATTAAAAATGCTGACTTTGGAGCCAGACATCCTAGATTGAATTCTAGCTGCACCACTTAACCTGTGTGATATGGAGCAAGTTACTAAATTGTTCTCTGCCTCAGTTTATTCATCTGTAAAGTAGAGATTATAATAGTACCTGCCTATAGGTTAAGAGGATTAAATGAGTCTTAAAATTTGTGAAATAGCAGTGCCTATTTATTTATAATAAACCTTATATAAATGTTAGCTATTACATTGAGTATTACTATTATTGTTATTATGGCCTATATTTAACTTGTAGTCCATGGTAGGTTTAGTGAGCTAGAATATAACTTCATAAAGAAAGTAAAAAAAAATTTAAACCACATTGTATTCAATTCAATACTTAAGTATACATGACTATCAAGAAATTACCTACTTCTATACAAATTTTAGCTTTGCAAAGTCAAACTATTTTATGAAGCTTGCTCAAAATTGATGGGACTCTTGGGGACTGAATGCCATCTGGTAGAGAAAGGATGCCTGATTTTATGTTTACTGTGTTTAAAATATTAATCCCTGCAATATGGGCTTCTCTTCTTTAGTATCAACTAACTTGGGAAACCAGGTCAAAACATTGCTTATGAACATGGATAAGAACAAAGGGACGTTTTTATCAAATATGAAAAAGAGGACATACTCTTTCTATTCCAACACTCTACTTGAACACTAGTGACTGAAATACGGTACATCAGATACAGTCTACACTGGTAGATTTGATCTATTTATTTTCTCATACAGCTACATTGCTTATACTACTATTAATACTAATTGTCTTTTTGGATTTACCTTTTGCTCTGAATCAATTTAGTTTTCTAGATTGGTCCTTGGGGTTTTGCAAATCTTCATCAACAACATAGTTATAAATCATCTTTTAGGTCTTATAAATGACTAACTGGTTATCTAGTCTTAGGTGATTTTTACAAGTATAATTCTCAATATATGATTTTTAGTATTTAGGAGTACTTTAAGTCCCTCTTGTAACTAGTTAGGATACTACTGTGATGTAGAACAGTCCCTCTTTAAATAATGAAATAAATCTTTAAGCTTTATTTTGCTTGAATCTTAAGACTTGTTAAAATTCTATCTTGTAATAAAATGTTAATGCTAGTTAGCCTGTCACCATGATAGGGCAAAATAGTTTCTTAGGTTCAGTTTTTTTTTCTTCTGCTTTTTTCCTCATTCCTTTGTCTACCCACCAAACAGGCCTTTCCTGCTAACTCAGGTTAAAAGGTTGATTGAGATACTTAAAATGTTTTAAAAGGGAGTAAGGTGTGATTTCCCATGGAGAGTGGCAGCCTCTACTTTATGAAACAGTTTTGTCATAAAAGTTATGTATAGGTGAATTTAGAAGTGGGAATGTATTTTCCCATAGGAACAGATAGTTGTTTCCAGTAAAAATGCTGTTCTATTAAAAAAGTGACTAGTTTGGCCCACATGTCATATAACCACTTTTTTTTTTTTTTTTTTTTTTTGTATTTTGGTATGCAGCACAAGGCTTCAGAGCTGTTTCCACTTGGTCACACATAATATTAAAAAGATGTTTTCAAGAGTCAAGATTGAATAAAAGTAACCATTTTTACTTCTTATTGAGGACATTTTGAAATGAAAAAGATTTTATTTTTATGGTGTGGATCTGTGGTGATAAAGAATGTAATGACTGCCAGTAACTGGTATACTTTGGTGTCACTGTACCAAAGATGTCAGCAGTTTTACACACCATCATTTTTGCACCATTAGTGCATATATCAACACAGTGAAAAAGGCAAATAAACATCTCAGTATTATGGAAATAGTTTTGACCTAAAGACCCACCAAAAAACTATGGGGGAACCCTTGGAGTTCTCAGATTACAATTTGAGAACAAAATTTAGGGATTAATCTAATTCACAAGCTCTAAGAAATGAATAGTGTCTTTGGTTTGTGTATGTTTAATCTACTTTATTGAAGTATAATGTACGTACCATATAATTCACCCCTTTAAAGTGAACAATTCAGCAGTTTTTAATATTTACCCAAAGAAAATACCTGTTGAGAAGGATTCCTGGTGGCCAACTGGGCTCCAATTAGAAAAAAACACAAACACAAAACAAACAAATAAACAAACAAACAAAACCCCCAAAAGTTTAACAGCCATTGCTTAACAGAGCTTCTCATGCAAGCTGAGCTAGCTTCAGGGAGAAGCCTTCATTAAACTGCCTACTGTCTTCACTGTGTTCCTACAGGCTGAGTCAACCCTTATAAAGGAGTGTCTTGAATCATATTTCAACCAATAGAGCTGAGACTTTCCCTGTTCAATTGGAGTTGTGCAGCTATAGTCTCATTAGCATCTTTACTGACCAATCAGAGCAGCTCCATTACAAGCAATGAGGACACTGCTTTTTGGACCAATCAAACCGTGAAGATTTGGAGTCCTTATTTACATGAGAACAGATCAATGGGGCCAGGTGGAGGGACTTTTTCTCTACGTAAATCATCTTTCCTCTGTTTGGGGAAGCACACTCTCCCTTTCTACTGCACTTTTTTCTGTCTAGAGCTGGAACACCAAAGATGTCTCAGTAGACTGGACTGGACTGGAGTGGAGCACTCCTTGCACACTGGAGGACAGCAGTGCTGTCTAGCCAGAGAAGGGCTGGGGGCCACTCACAGTTGTGCTGTTCCACAGCCATGCTGTTTCATAATTGAGCTGTAACAGTATTGAGCTATTTGTGCTGAATAAAGCCTACTTCTTTAGCCCACCCAAAATTGATGCTAGATTGGTACCAATGACCGATGGATGGTTGACATTATGTATTTACTGAGCTATACAATCAACACCATTAACTAATTTCATGATATTTTTTTTATTTTTTTTTTAATCTTTTTTTTTTTTTTTTATATTTATAGAGAGTAATTATTTTATCTTTTAGGGCATATTTATTTCTATTTTACTCTTGACAGATAGAGAGAGAGACAGAGACAGAGACAGCTAGAGAACCGAACTGTGGGAACTCCCCAGTTCAGCATGTGGGTCCTGCCTGGGCCGGAGCCGGGATTCGATCCTCGGTCCTCGTGGCCTCAAAGCGAGCGCTCAACCCGCTGAGCCGTCCCGGCTTTTCCCTAATTTCATGATATTTTAATCACCCTGTTAATGTCCTTTCTGTCTCTATAGATTTGAGATTTGCCTATTCCTTTTATATAAGTGAAATCATACACTATGTGGTCTTCTGTGATTGGCGTCTTTTACTTAGGATAATATTTTTGAGGTTTATCCATGTTGGAGCATTTTATCAGTACATTCATTTTTATGGTGGAATAATGTTTCATTTTTTGTTTATCCATTCTTCAGTTGATGGATAGTAGTATTGTTTTCTCTTTTTTGCAATTAGGAATAATGTCACTGTGAACATTTATGTAAAAATCTTTGTGTGGACCTAATGGTTTCATTTCTCTTAGCTACATATCTAGGAATGGAATTGCTGGGTCGTATGTTAACTCTATGCTTAAAATTTTAAGGAACTGCCAGTCTATTTTCCAAAGCTGCTGTACCATTTTACATTCCTGTCATAAAGTGTATGAGGATTCCAATTACTTTGGCTTTTAAACAGCTCTCATTTACTGGAAGGAAAATGATGGTGAGTTTGACTGATTGAAGAGTGCATACCCCTGCCTGAAGGCCTTCAAATTACAACTAAAACCAAAACAAACATTGTGCTGTCCAAACAAAACAGGTCTTGACCAGATTCAGTCCTTGGCTACTGTTTGGAACCCCAGGTTGTAATATACCTACTTTCCTATTGAGTGGTACTTCTTGTAAGGTTTAAAAATATTGAGCAAAATTTTAAAAATATAGTATAGAAGAAGGTTGAAAGAATAAAACACTTTTATGTACTTATCACTCTGTTTAACAAATCATTACCAATACAGTTTAAGGTTCCTGTGAACTGCCTCTCAATTTTAACCCCTTTTCTCTCCACCATAGTAAATTACTTTTCTGAATTTGTTTTTTATCTATCCTTTGTATTTATTTCCATTTTAGCTGTGTATATTTGCAAAATTGTTTGCACAATATTATATGTACATGAATCCTTTTTTTCTAGTAATAGGTCAGATTAGATATGTATGTGACTTAGAAAAGATTGACTACCCATAAAGTATAATGCTTGATTTTTAAAGGTTAAAAAGTTTTTGTTAAAAGGAGCCAAAAATAATATGACAAAGTTATCTTGGGGAGGAAAGGGTAAAAGTTGATATTTTATAAAATGCCGTTTCTTCTTTTTTTCTCTTAAAAAACCAAAGCAAAACAGAAGCTCCCCTATCACCCCCGTCTGTTATTTGCGGTGAGTGCCAAGTAAGAGTGGCACTGAAAATTGTCGTAGTGTACTTCAAAATCTTTGAAGAGACTGTGGATCACTGTGCCTGTTCAGAGGTGACCACATTGAACTGTGAAGCCTGAAAGGGACAGAAAGCTTCAGTGATTGCACTTATCAGTCCCTTGGCCAGTTAATCCATTTTCTTCTTTAGCCCTCTGTTTTCTATTTGTGTGTGTGTGTGTGTGTGTGTGTGTATTCACACTACACGTTTAATACATTAAGTAGACATTTCTCTTATAATTCTTTCCTTAGTACCCTGCCCCACCATGTAAGAATTTAAGACAAAAATTTTCCAAAATAGAAAACATTTGAAGAGTTAGACTTCAAGATCTTAATGAACCTGAACACTGATTTCTGTACTGTTTTGTGAAACGGCCTGTTCTTTATCATGTGTTGGAGAGATTCTCCAACATGGACAGAATAAGCCATAGATGGCATAGATAGAGATTTTTCTTGTTTTATAGTAATAATATGGTTTGTCCCTTTTAATTTGTTCATGTTTAACCTCATAATTTAATTGATAATGTGAAGGTTATAGCTGCTAGTCTAGTGAGAAGAATGTCTGAGTTGTTTATCTCAACCAGTAGTAGCCAGTAAAGTTATACAAAATCTTATTCCTTCTGATTGTTTACTAGACATCAGTTTAGTCAAGATCATTAGATAATTAATGAATGCCTAATATGATCAAAACACACCCAGTCCTTTGGCGGTTTAGAGCACTCTGATCGAGGTAAATGAATAAATATATACAGAAATATATGCATATTTCAAATATATGCAGAATTACATGAGGTTGGCCCATGCATATATGTTTCTCTTGCAAATGGACTGAGTAGTGCTACTAGTAATTGCTTTGAAATATATGAAATCTTTTTCAGACTAATTTCTTGTTAGTGGAAGGTATCATTAGGTCATATTAGATAATGACATTTAAAATTTCTCTACTGCTATATGGATGCTAATTTAAGTAAAGATTTTAATTGAAGGAAGTCATGCAAAATGTAATTATGGTATATACAAAAGACCTGTTTGTTCTCTTTGCTGTGAAATGACTTGAGTGAGGCTTATAATTCTGCCCAAATAGAATTTACTTCTCTGGAGAATAGTATGTGGTATGTTTTAATTTCATAAAAAGATTCTTTCTAGAGGAGGGCCTATCTACCCTTATTATGTCAGAAAAAAGTGGGGAGAGCATTGGTCTATGTACAAGTACTCAGAAATTTAAGATGATTCCTCTTTTAAAAAAACTATGACCATTGAGTATTCAGATCATTTACTACTTTTGAATATTGTAAAAATGAATCAGGGAGACTCTTAAAAGTCAGAAAGGTGATATGTGTGGTTGAATTCATATCTTTGCATAGTTAATAGTAGCAGAAAATCAAATAGCATAAATACAGATTTTTCCAAGTTTTACCAGCAAAGACTAGTAAGTTGCTAATATGAACTGTTTGATAGCTGATTACTAAACTTGTCTGAACAAAAATTAGACTGTTATAATAGAATTTATGATATTTTAGCATTATCGTTGTATATGTAAATGTCTCATTTATGCTTTTATTATTTCTATTAGTGTAGCAATAAGAAAGAATACACTTCTTTTTAATACAAGAAAATAGAATCTGTATTACTGTGCCTAAAATACAACTCAGATGCTATCATTTGATATAATGAAGAATCAGGGTTATGTGCAGATGGTTAGTTACTAGAGTAAGTAAGTTATGGCTAATAGGAATTAAATCCTTTGAATTTCCCCAGAATCCTGGATTCAGATAAAATTATCAAAGTATATGATATAATATATTAGATAAGAGATCTAGTTATGAATAAAGTTTAGGTAAACTACCAAGCCCTACTCTCAAGGCTTTAAAAATTTGCCTTTGGCAATAGTTTTTGTTGTTGTTGTCTTAGGGTTCTTGGCTTCACTCACTAGTGTAGCAGTTGTTGCTAATATAAACCAGATATTGTCTAAGATCTAAGAATGTTGATTTTTGTTTTAACGATAGAGGTGGCAGTACTCTGTGAGGAAATGTGATGTGGGAAACCAATCCAATCTAAAAAGTTGCTGTTATCACAATACCTTAAGAACCTTTATGATCTATTTAACAGTTGAACATTAACTCTTTGCCAAGTATCAGGCTAAGAGTTAGGGTAATCTTTATTAATCCTTAGTTTCATTAGGTTGTGGCTAAATTATTTTTAGCACACAGTGTCTGTAAACATACTAGTAAAGCAAAAAACAAAGCAAAAAGAAAACTGGAAAGTAGAGAAGTTGAATTATTCCTTTGTGGATTTTGTAAGATTAGATTTTTGTAGACTCAGATTTGAAATGATTCTTTTGTTTAATTTTGAGCATTGTGCATTTTCTCATGAGACTGATATTTAGCCAAATGAAAAATGATTTCTTTTGCAAATTTGTATTTCAGGGTTCTAGAGCCCTTAAAATTTTCCTTAGAGTTTAAGAAGTTAAGTTTGTTACTGTCACAGAGAACAAACTGATGGTTGCCAGATGGGAGAGGGGTTAGGGAGATGGGAGAAAAAAGTGAAAGGGATTAAGAAATACAAATTGCCAGTTATAAAAATAGTCATAGGGATGTAAAGTACAGCTTAGGGAATATAGTCAGTAATACTGTAATAACTGTGGGCCAGATTAGTACTAGACTTATCGGAGTGAACACTTCATAAGGTACGTATATAAATGTCTGATCACTATGTTGTACACCTGAAACTAATGTAATATTGTATGTCAATTATAATTGAAAAATAAATTTAAAAGAATTTTAATTTATTATGAATTATCTTGTATGATGGTGATTTTCACATTTGCTTTACTTTTATCAAACTAAATTTGTATATACTTATAATTAAATAACATTTCTATAGAATGGGTAAAAATTAAAAGTAATGATAAATTTTTATCTTTATGTTTTGACCCTTATATGAAACAAGTCAATAATAATTTTGTTCTACATTTAGGAAAACTGAAATTGAATTTATATCAAGTATGTAAAAGTTGTATTTGTATTTAATGAAAAAACAAACAAACACATTTTGTTCTGGAGAATTTAAAAGATATACCAAAGTAGACAGAATAGTATCATGCACACTCCTGTGTGCTTATCACTCAGTCCCCAAAACCATTAACCCAGGGCTAATACTGTCCTGTCTGCATCTTCAACTCTTTATCCCATATTATTTTGAAGTAAATCCCATTTTACGCACAAATATTTTAATATATTTTTTATTAGTTTTAACATAACCACAGTATCATTATTACACCTAAAATAATAATAGTAGTTATATAAGTGTGTCAGATTTTTAGTTCGTGTTCATGTGTCCAATTGTCTTGTAAAGGTTTTTCCCCTGAAGTTTGTTTTGAATAACATTCAGATATAGTCTACCTATTGTGATTGAATAATATGTCTTTTGATTTGTAGGTTCCTTGATTGTTGAAGAAACTGGATCATTTGTTGTGTAGATAGATTAATAAGTGAATTTGTGTCAGAGGATATATTATCTTCATTTAGTCAGATGCCAAGTCTTGCTGATTTTTCTTGTGAATATTTTTATTCCCAACAGATTCTTTCCTATTCTGACATTATCCTAGTTAGGACCATAACTGTTTAATTTACAATAAAGACTTCTAACTGGTTTCTGGAACCCACTAATACCAGACTGATTTTCCTTGAAGCCTGCTTCTATTTCCTTTATAATCTGTCTTTTGAATTTAGAGCATGTATTATTTCCACTAATTAAGGAATGTCACTGCCTGGGTGATGTCTTTTATGTGTTTGTTTCACCCTGTTTTCTAATGCTGGTACCGTTTAGCTTTTTCCTATGTGTTTTGAGCCCCCTTCCCTTTTAGACTGGCTGCTTGAAAGCCCAGACCAGTTCTTCTGCTTTGTTGTTTCTTAGAGTGCTTTGGCAAGTAGAAGGTGCTCAGTAAATGTCTCCTGATTGATCACAGCTGTTCTAAAAAGCCCCCTGTTCTGTTATTACCCCCAGCTAGTTGGAAAGGTAATTTGTGATTTTGGGAGTTGGATTTTATGAGGAGTATTTCTCAGGACAATGGTAGAGCCTGATGAGCCATCTCCATCCATTCCACCATGTGGAGTGCAGTTTTCTGGTAATAGATATCCTTGTCCACTGATACAGTCTCTTATTTACTCACATAGCACCACAGGGTTTGTTTTCCTTTTGTCGTTCAGGGAACCTTTTGTTTCAGTGTTCTTTCATTGGTTATATTTTAAGTTTGCTCTTTCCTAATGATCTAATATTAGGATCATACTGTGGGATAAATTTCCTATGGGAGGAATTTCCTAAAGATTAGGTAATTCTGTTTGTAATATATAGAATAGATGTTGCAAACTGGGGGCGCCATAGGCGACATGTACCCATAGATATGTTTTGTTTGGCCTGCAGTTTCATATTTAAAAATCAGATTTCACATAAAAATTCAGATTTGAAGTTTTTCGTGAACAACCTGAAAATCTGGCAGATCCGGGCTTGCAGCCTCCTTTGATAATAAGGTCATGAGCTCTGCAGGTCCTGAGCTGGTTGACTCCCTCATTTGTGTTATTTGCACAACCTTTATGGAGCTTTCAGTTTACAACCCTGGATGTAGATTCTTATTGGCTTCAGTCACAAAATATACCCTTTCCTGACCTTGGCCTTGGGTTTAGGAGCTCACATTACTTTTTGAGACCATCAACCTTTGCACTCTGAATATGTTATATTTTCAGTTTTTCTTCAGTTTATCAGGTTTAGCCATGTGAAAGCCATAACTGTTGACATGACTTTATAAATTATCAAGTGTTCAGCTTAATACAATATATTAACTTTGTAAAACAGTGCCATTCTTATAATGACTATATATTTATACTTATATGTTTTTGTTTTGGAGAATCGTATTATTTTTCTTAAAATGCTATTAATGTTAATGTAGCAAATCTTGCTATTTTAAAGTAAATTAATAGAATATTTTAAAAGTTTCTCAGCTCTAATTTCTAATTAAAAAAAATAAATTGTAGGCTATATAACCCACATAAAAAAAGAACTCCAGGGTCCTCAATAATATTTAAGAGTGTAAAAGAGTCCTGATAACCAAAGAGTTTGAGAATCTCTAATCCTAAAGATTAATGTGTTAGCCCAGGTTAATTAAAATTGTCTGAGGCACTCATCAAAATTTTAGAACATAATCATTTTTTCCCTTATAAGCAATATCATATGAATGGGTAAATCATCTCTAGGTCCCTGCAAAAACATTTATTTCTTAAATATATAGCATTTTAATTCAACTAGAATGTTTTGAATAAATCTGTGAATTCAGAGTTCCAACTTAGAATGCCAAAAAATTTAACCTTTTTGCTTTTGGGGTAGGAGGTCATGGATTTTCTGGTTCTAAACCTTTCTGATAGTTCCCTTGCTATTGATAGAGTTTGTTGGGTAAACAGTGGGAAGAAGATTTGAAGAACTGAGATGGAATTCTGGTGTGAATTTATATTTTGGGGGGGTGAGACATTTTTAATAAATTCAGATGCTAGATGGGTAAAAGGACATGCAGTTGTGGAGAAGAAAACGGATTTTTTTGGAGACTAGAGGTGGGTGAAATAATCCTACCTCCTTCCCTGTGAGAAGCAGACAACCTGGAAAAGAAGATGCTATGGCACAGATTCCTGAATTTCTCCTCCCTCTTTCCATTTGTCCATCAGTCACCCATTGCTTGTTCCCAGCAGAGGAGCACAGAGGGAACCCTTTTTCTTTCGTCTCTCCACTTTGGCTGACTCTGTTCCATTATTATAGAGTTCTCACCTATATCATTGGAGTAATAGAACAGTTAAAGGGAGATATGGGTGGAGAAGAGGAATTCTTTGGCTTTTGCTGTGGTGAGGTAGAAAGGGAGAGACACAAGATGGGGAGAAATTCCCAACAGCTCTAACCTGTGCAGGGGAATTCCCGGGCCAATTCAGTTGGGCAGCTGTCCAAGTAGGACAGTACCTATAGTCAGGACACACACATCTTTTTATTCTCTGGTTGAAAAAACCTGTCTTGTCTCTCCAACGTTTAGATCTCTTTGGTTTAGGAATTGAATCCTCTTGAATTATTATCCTTAAGGATATTAAGGATATCAAAGGGTTTAGAAGTGTTAGTGTCTAGCATAGGGGTAGACACCCAGGTGCTCAAGCAATATACCATGTAAATTGTTCTGTTACCATAAGAGGAGAATGGAAAGTCCTCAACATACATCTCGTAAAATGTCCTTCATGGTGTTGAACTGGGACATGCTGTAAATGTCTTGCAGGAATATATGTGGAGAAGATAATTAGATTTTTTTTTTTTATTTATTTATTTATTTTTTTTTTATCTTTTCACATTTATAGAGAGAAATTATCTTTTTGTCTTCAGTGTATATTTATTTCTATTTTACTTTTGACAGATAGAGAGAGAGACAGAGACAGAGACAGTTAGAGAACCGAACTGTGGGAACTCCCCAGTTCAGCATGTGGGTCCTGCCTGGGCCGGAGCCGGGATTCGATCCCCGGTCCTCGTGGCCTCAAAGCGAGCGCTCAACCCGCTGAGCCGTCCCGGCTTTCCCCTAGATTTTTTTAACTATAGTAGTTAGTGATTATTCCAGGGCCTGATGAGGGCTAGTTCTGATGGCTCCCTTGGTCTCTGCTCTACCTTTCAAGAAGGAGCTCCTCTGGGGATCAGATTCCCAAGACAGGTCTGTTCTGCGTGGAGTGGGTTATGTGAAGCTTCTGTGTCTACCAGGATATTAAAGAGGACAGAAAAGGCAGGCAAGATATACTAAAAGTGATCTAAAAAAGCAAGAGATCTTTCTACCCAGATTAAAAAAAAAAAAAAGCAAGAGATCTTTGACAAATCAAAATACTGTTTACTGTCAACAAGATGGAATTAAGTGGTTATAAATTTGTATGTCAAAAATTTATAGTAATTTTTACTGGAAATTTAAATATTCAGATGTCAGCAGAATGTAGTCACTGAGGAAGTAAAGGGTGGCAAGACTAATTTTATTTTGATTTGACAGTATGGTAATTCAAATTTCAAGATATCTGTTAGTTTTTATGTAGCTGGAAACTTACAGATTCTTTGGAAGTTGAATTTGTAATGTATATGCAGTTTTGACGGGAGTTCTTTATTTTGCAAACTGGGGTTTTATAGCAGTTTTATGCAATAATACATGTATATGTAATTCTCCATTAAGGCAAGCCTTTTTCTTTCTATTTTTTACATGGTTTAAACATTTACAGAATTATCAAGTTTTTAAAATTTTACCCTGTGAAATTAAACCATCATAAGAATCTGTGTATAGTAGCTGCTGTTCTTATAATTGTACTTTATCATTTTGTTTGATTTACATATTCTTCTGTGTAGGAAATTGGGTGAGTTGATGTTTTGGTCATATGTAACAAATAAACTTTCTTGCTCAACTTTATCCTCAAAATGTGTAACCACAACAAAAACCCCATGTGTAAGCAAAATCTTTGCATGTTCAGTTATTACTCCCTCTTAGTCACTTGTCCAGCCATAACAGCCCTTGCAATCTGCAATACTCTTTGGGGGTTTGGCAACTGCAACATAATTGGAGGAACACCAAGACATTGTATACACATTTGGTAGTAGTTCACATTAGTCATTCTAATTAAGTTATATAAGTAGTACAGGAAAACCCTATTGTGTGAAAATACTTTCTTTGAAAGTTAGATTTATTATGGCTGACCCCAATATTAGCTTTTATCCACTTACATCAGGAAGGAAGCTTAAAAGTAGTATACTGGGACAGAGATTGGTTCAAGATTAAGTCATCTCTTGGCACTGAATTAAGACTTTGTGCCTTGCCATTTCCATAAGCTTCACTCAAGTTTTCTGACTCTGATTTCATCTTTATCCCCTGTATCAGACATCTCTTGGCCTCACTGTCCCCAGAGCCTTTGATCAGTTTTCAACCATGGCTGTTGCCAACTGAAAATGGACCCTAACCAACTTCACTGGACATAATTTGACACCTAATGCTCTCCCCCTCTTCCCTGGGACTGTACTCCATGATAAGTCTTTGACTTTCTGAGGAAGCCATGCTAAGAAAATCCTTTTATGTATGCTTTTGGTCTATATACAAATGGATTTTATTATGTATTAAACTGTCAGTTAATTTGATGAAATTTGGCTTAACCTGAACTTAAAAATTAGGAAAAGGATAGGTTTGTTGTTTATGGAGTGGATTAATTTTTTAATTTGTTAACCTCATAAGCATTAGAAAGGATCTAGGATTGAGGCACTACCAATGGAGTTTATTCATCATCACATATTATCAGGATAGGAAGAGGCAAGAGTGGCTTGAAGGGCATCAGAGAAGTATCACTTAAACTAAGGGAGTTGAGTTCTGAGCTAGCCATTTACCAGCTGTTGTGGCTTTGGAAGTTTACACCACCTCTCTGAGCTTCAGTTTCCTTCTCTGTAAAACGGAGGTGGTAACACCATAATGTACTTCTACATAGATCTTTTAGATTGTGGGCATAAATGAGTTATTTACATAAAATGCCTGGCACCTGGTAGGTACTTGGTAGATGGTAGCTGCTGTTTTTCCTTGATTTATTTGTTCTGATCAGATTTCTTTATATTAATCTTATTTATTGAGATATGTCATTTTAAGTAATATTTTTTTCAAACCACACTGGCCCATGCTAGATGCTCAGTAAATATTTATTGGCTGGGTTAGACGTGTAGTAAACTGTCAGATTATGTTCCTAATAACAAATCATGCCCTTTGGCTTTTAATTGGCAATAATCTTAGGTGACACACTGTAGTTCTAAGTGTAGTTTCTTAACCTTCCTGGTAGAAACTACAAGATGTTTATTTCTGAGGTTGTGGGTTTCCTCTAAGAGTATAAATTTGCATAATATTACCCAGAGTTGGTTTCCTTGTTCTGAGTAAAGAGCTATTATTATCATAGTAAAAGAAACTCAGTGGTCAAGGTCTTTGAATGCTTAGAAGGAATAAATAATGCAGAGACAGACAGTACAGACAGTTCTTGGAAGTACAAAAAATGAATTTAGTTATTGGATCTTCTCATTGATGATAAATAGCATCTCTTGATAGGATTATTATTGTTTATGATGTGTTGGATTTTTTGCAAGGGTTTTGCCTACAAGTACAACAAAAGAACTTACAACAAAAGATACAGGCATCCCGATTATCTCAGAGTTTCAGAATGGAATGAGGCAGGAAGGTGTTCACATGATTTCACAAGAGCTACACAATTGCTAAGCGGCAGAGCTGGGATTTCAACTCAGACCTGCCCCAACTCTCCTCTCCAATGCCACATGTGCTCAGTGCTTCTCGTTGCCTTCTAAGAGTTTACAGAAGAATGTCTTCATCGTTAAACATTTGAAAATAATGAAATTGGTTCATTCAGATTAGAACAAAGCTATAGGCATTGAGCAATTGTCAGTTGATATCTAATATATGTAACTCTGGGAAGGTGCCTGATAAGGGAAAGATACATATGACATGCTCTTTTTTTTCAGGAACTTACATTCTGAAGTTAGGGAAAGCCATAGACAGCTAGGTTTATTATATCCATTAATTCATTCAACAGCTATTAATTGGGTTCCTTGTGTGATCCTAAGAAAACAATGAACAAAAGGAAATTTGGTTCTAGGCTTCATGGAGCTTATTTATTAGTCCAGCAGAGGAGTATTATAAACTGATCTAAGCTATTTTGGTCTTTTATAACTAGATATTAATACCCTCCTATGATTAGAGCTAGCCAAGTGCTTACAGATCTTCTCCCCCATAACCACACTCCCAGGGGTGTGTTATCATGCAATGCTGATTGAATTCTGCCACGAATTTATTAACAGACCAGCACAACATTAGTCACACAACCTGTTCCTATAAGCTCAGTGAAGTCACAGCTCTCAAGACACTCTCAGACAAGCAAGCACCATGCTAGAAAGTTTCCCTTGAGATAAATGTAGCAGGATTCAAATCCTTCTGGTTAGGATTATGTGACAGAACCTGAATTCAGGTCTGGAGAGAGCCCTAGGCCAAGAACACTAATACCAATGGCACAAGATGCTAGCGTTTGTGAGAATCTTATACTTTGTTCTCCCCAAAATGGAGGTACTTGTATAATATTTCTAGTCCATTTTACAGTCTATATTTCTTCCTAGTTTTTACACTATGCATTTTACCAGTGAAAAAATGATTTCTGACATTCTTTGTGCTGATTAATAAGCCCTCTCGTGTTGATCAGAAAAAAAGATAGTTGAAGTCATACAAGACCCTTTTCTAGAGAAATTCGTAGCCTCCTTTTGCCATGAACCCCTTTGGCAATCTGATAGTCTGGACCCTTCACAGAATAATCTTTGAAAAGGGCAAAATGCAAAGAATTACAAAGGAAACCAAATATAATTAAATATAGTTATCAGAAATATTTTTAAAGATGTATGATATGTGCTTCTTTATTACAGTATTAACTACAACATACAGTGTTGGGAGTAATTGCTTTAATTTCAAAGTTTGATGCATGTAAATGCAAGATATTTGCAACAATTGTGATATGAAAATAGCTGTGATTTTTTTTATTGGTGAAAAAGTCACTGTAATACTATATTTTATTATCTACATTTATAATTGAGGGTAATCATGAAATTCTAGAAGTTAGCAAAAAATAAATGTATAACTTTTTTCCCATCCATCTTTATAGATTTTCATTCATTCTTTCCAGGTTAAGAATTTCTACTTGAGTTGCATTCTTGATTATAGTGTTTCATATACCACATAATCAATCCTCATCTTATATTCATGATTAGGATATCAAATGTTAACTAAAAATCCCTACATGTTGATTAAAGTAATACTTGCATTTATTACTATTTTTATTTTTATTTTTTTGTTTTGTTTATTTGATTTAGTAGGGATCATGAGATGGTACAAAGAAAGAATGCAGTGTGTGAAGAGTTTCATAGGAGAGAGCTATGGAGTGTTACGAGATTATGCTAAAGTATTTTAAAATAAAGACAATAGGATCTTGTCTAAAATAAAGACAATTATGATAAGAGGATATAGACAACATGAATATAGTGATGTATACTATGGATGAAAAAAACAGGGAGAAAGAATGAAAGCTATAATTACTGTAATTCTTTCCTTAAGATTGAAAAAAGATCCCAGAAAAATATATAATTAGGGCTTTGTTCTGTCTGGTTCAGAAATAAAGATATTTCAGATATAGAGAATAGGGTGATGGTGGGGTGGAAGGTAGGAAGGCAGAATGGGGCCACACATGAAGGAGGGCAAGGCCTAGAAGGTTCTTCTGTATATGAGTGACATCATCATGTAGTCAGTTATAAGCACTTTACATATGGTAAGTTACTTAATCTTTACACAATCCTATTATTATTTGCATTTTACAGATGGAGAAACAGGCACTGAGAGATTAAGTATCTTGCTGAGAGGCAAAACTAGGCCTTGTCTGGCTCCACTGGACTCAAAACAACTCAATACAAGATTACACTGATGACAGTGTGGAGGATAGATTAGGCGGGAGCGTGACTGGAGATAGGAAAATCAGGTCAGAGACTGTTAAAATGATACTGGTAGCTTGGAAATCTACACGTTTATGTTTTCAAGTTAGACAACAGCCACAAAATAGGAAATGAAAGTCCAATGTTTCTGAGTAGAGATTTTTACCAGGCAGTTTTAAATATATACTTGGCTGGATCAGTTCCTGTTACAGGTATCAACCCCCTACTGAAGAGTGTTCATTATGGGCAAGATTTTATTGTAATCACTAGTTAATGTTTATAGTAAGCACCTCCTTAGTCACTTGTCTAGATGGGAACATAAGTGGAAAAGTTTTCAAATATTACACAGTGACTAAGGTTACAGTTGTAAAAGATATTAATACTTATACCTTGTCACAGTAAAAGAAACATTCAAAGTCTGGCTCATTTGCTAGCAATCAATTTGAGAAGACTCGAGAGACATGAGAGGGAAAGTTTCAGGTCAAGGGCAGACTAACTATATATTCAGGATCTGGAGTGTGAGTGATTCACCTTTAATGTAAAATATAGCAAACACCTTGGATAAGTCCTGACTTCCCAGCGCCAGGAAAAGAGGTTTCTGGCAGTATAGTGACTTCTTTAATAAACAGATTCAAGAGGGTGAAAAAAGTGTGAACTTACAGGACTACCTGGCAGATAAGTAACCAGAGTCCACACTTCTCACATTATAGATGATTGGAGCAAAATGGAAGTTTACAAAACATACCTAGTGCACATTATGCATTTGCAGAGGGGCTAAGTTCCTGGTCACAAAGCTTTCTACTGGTTGAGTCCAGGTTCAGCTGGTGGCCTCATTGACAGACAGTTCTTACGGGCCTGGGGGACTGTGATGGGGAAGGCCCGCACATGCCTATGCCTGCACCCTCACCTGGATAGCCCTTCCAGCTTTCGTTACTCTCACAGGTCCTGGGAGATGGTTCTTTATCTCACTCTCCCTGCTATTTCTGGTCAGAGGTATTGTTTTGTTTCTAATCTATAAAGCAATGAGGATTTTCAGGTCAGTCCAGAGTAAATGTTACTCTCATAGTTGCTCACAGACGTCTCTGCATTCCCGTTTTTTGCAGTTCTGTATTTTTATTTTTCACTTTCATGTTGACAGACTAATGGTCTGATTTACACTATATATTTTATGAATAAATAGCTCTTGTAGATTCTCAGGCTGGAAAACAGAAGCATTTCTTTTCTATTCTTAATATTCATCTCTAGGACAAGCCATTAATTGGAAGGCAAAGTAAGCATTTTCAAATAGCCAAATCAGGAGAACTGAAATTATGCCTTTAGGGTGCGTTGAAGCCTAAATGCACAGATAAAATTTGTGTGCGATTTCTTTCAGGTTTTTATGTACCTTATTCCATAAGGATTCACTAAGGTAGTTAAAACTTAGCATTTTTTTTTATTGTTAAATTTATTGGGGTGACATTGGTTGGTAACAGTTACCTAGATTCCAGGTGTACAACTCTACATTACATCGTCTATTCATTGCATTATGTGCTCACCACCCAGAGTCAGCTCACTCTCTAAAACTTAGCATTTTTATTAAATCATATCATGAAATAGTTATTTAAATTACAGTCAATCCTCATTTCATTTTAAGGTATAAAATAATATTTTTTGCTACCCATGAACAAAGAACACTTTATGGCAACTGCTAGAGTGTTTACAGTTCTATGTACTCTTCTCTTTTATTAAATACATAGGAGAAGTCTAAATCTGATGTTTGAAAAAGTTAATGAATGGACTTCTTCCTTATTCTTGTTAATTATTTGTAAAAACTTAATATGCCAGAGTTTAATATACAGGTTAACCCAAGGAAAACTATGTCTTTATTATACTCCTTGTTTTGTAAATAGCTTCTAATTTTGGTTATGAATACATGTTCATTTTTATTCCTACAGATTAGTAAGAAACAGCATATTGATCTATGTTTTATCCCCTCTAAATTAATAGATGTATACAATTTATATCCCTAATTGATTACTATCCAGCTTATGAAATGTATTTCATAGTACTTTTTTTGGTTTGTTTTTGTTTTTGACAGAGAGAGAGAGAGAGAGAGAGAGAGAGAGAGAGAGAGAAAGAGAGAAAGAGAAAGAGAGAGAGAGAGAGAGAGAGAAAGAACTGAACTGGGGGAACTCCCCAGTTCAGCATATGGGTCCGCACAGCCCGGGGCCAGGATTCGATCTGGGTCCCGGGTGCTGCAAAGTGAGCGCTTAACCCACTGAGCCATCCCGGCTTCCCCTCATAGTTCATGAAATGAGTGTTAAAATTTTTATTTAGATTTTAAAATGAGGTCAAGTTATTTACAGAAAACATGTTTGATTTACCTGATTATTTTAATAATAAGACAATCAAGATTTGATAAGCTACGTAAGATAAAGATTTGATAATAAAGCTATAGTCTAGTTAGTTATACGGTAAATTTTTCCATATATTTAATTACAGAAATATGCTGTTTTAATGTTTGGAGGAAAATATATTTAAAGCATGTCATAGGATGAAATCATTTCCTGAAATAGTACTATTCTGTCAAAGGCATGATGAATTTAACAAGATTTAATTTTTCCCCAACCCTCTCTGGGTTTCAGAGGTTAATCAAAGTTCCACTAAGTGAAACAATAGCAAATATAATTAACTTGATAAGTTATAATAAAGTTTTTGGCATCTATCCAAGAAACTGAGAAAATGAGTACACTATGACCTGGGTCAAAACTCCTTTTGCAAGTCAGGTAGTTTCTAATTCTTTGCTTTCAGGAGACTAATTGATTCATTAGCTTCTAGACCATTAAAAACAGCATTTGAGGTTAGATCACTATGGATTTTGAAGGGGGCAGAGGCAGGTACTATGCATGACGGGAGTCCAAAGATTTGAGTGGTGTTGCTTTGACAAACAAACCTCCTTCTAGTCCTATCCCCTTAGATATTTGAACACAAATTTCAGTGCTTCTCTACAAAAGGAAATAGGAATGGAATTAATGCTCAGTGCTGTCTTGTTTTAGTAGTAAGTCATAGTCATTCTATGGGTTCATTTCATTGTAAAGGTGCTTTTCTAGTATAGTTTTTACTTTTTATGTTTATCAAAGTTTGTAATATAATTGTTTTGTTCTGATCAATCATGTGGTATTAATAATTATATTGATAGCTCAATGCAAAAGAAATATAACCACAGAGGTTAAAAAATTTAATTTGTATAGATATTTCTGAAGAAAAAAATGATAAAGTGTTTAAAAAAAAGACTTTAGGATAAAATACTTTGTGGAAAGTGGAATGGAAATACAAGTTCATAGGAAAAAAGTAAAGGTATAAAATTACTGACTATTAAAGAAGGGTTTTGTTTGTTGTTTTTTTTCATTTAAAAAATAGTTGATAATATCAATAATATCATTACCTAAATTTACAAACATTTATGGTACTTGGATGCCGATAGGTATGTAAGAAGGAAATTGTATTGTTTTCAACTATTTGAACTCAGTTTTGAACATTTCTTTATGACAACTTAAAAATGTATAAGGAGATTTTTTTGTGGGGGTACATGAACAAACAAGCTTGAAGATTACTCTCGATAATGTGCATACTTTGATTTATTAATCTTAAACATATATTCATTGACTCTCTGAGGAAGATTTTAGCTTATTGTACAATCTTTTTATCTCTTCTCCTACTGTCTGATTTCTTTATTATTTTTATTTCTTCTGTTGGTCATTTCTGTGATGTCTTTACATAACATAATTAAACCTTTATTTCTTTTTAAATCAACTTTAAACATCTTTTTACTCTTTCTTTAGCAAGATGAGGACCTTACCCCTCCCCATTTCTGTCCTCTTTTACAACCCACTTGCTTTATTTATAGATTGACATTATTTTATGTGTGTGTGCATGTGTGTATATATATATATCCATATCCATCCACCTATCCATCTACCCGTTTGCCCATCCATCCATCCATCCATCCATCCCCCTATATCAGTGCAACACCAATGTGTTAGTGTTGTTGGCCCATCTCTTGATTCATTATCACAACCCATGGTTCTTTAATGAAGTGTGTTCTAGCAGAAAGTTTAAATTAATTCTCCTTTGTCAAGTTGCATCAGATTATATCATATTTTTGTTTGCTTTATATTTGGACAATGAATCATTTGAATAACTTTATTTTTCCTGCAGTTTTGTTTATTTTTACTCTGTCATTAGCATATTCTTAAATGTTCATCTCAAATTCTTAGCTTTATCATTCTATTAATTTCCTCCAAAGATTTCTGTTTTAGAGCTTTTAACCTTCTGGTTGCTCTCTAGACCTGCTCTTCTATAACTTTTATCTGGAATTCAGTGAAGAATAGTTAACATTTTCTGGCTTTTAATTTTCAGATCATGGTTTCATAAAAAAACTGGTAGTTTAGAGTCTAACGTATAACAACATGGGAAAGACAAGCTGCTGACAAAGATATACGTAGGAAAAGTGGTGTCTGGAGATTTGAGGAGAGGCTTATAAGGGAAGGTTTTACTTTAGACAGGATGTTAACCTAAGTCCTGGTCTCTCATTTCAATAAACATTCACTGAATGCCTACAGTTTGGCAGGCACTGGGCTAAAATTTAAAGATTTTATTTATTTATTTATTTATTTATTTATTTATTTATTTATTTATTTATTTTTCACAGAGAAAGAGAGAGAGAGAGAGAGAGAGAGAGAGAGAGACAGACGGAGACAGAGACAGAGGCAAAGAGAGAACTGAACTGGGGGAGTTCCCAGTTCAGCACATGGTTCCGCACGGGCCGGGGCCGGGATTCGATCCCTGGTCCCCGGAGCTGCAAAGTGAGCGCTCAACCCACTGAGCCATCCCGGCTTCCCTAAAATTTAAAGATTTTAATTTTTATTGTTTTTGACAGAGAAAGAGATACAGAGACAGAGACAGAGAGAAGGGGGAGGGCCCAGAACAGTCTCCATAGTTGCACATCATTGGTTTTTCCACATAGTTTCATTCCACAGGTGGGCGTGGGGCTGTACAGGGCAGGAACTGGGCCAGGGTCTCACCCCAGTGAGAACTGAACTGGGGGCACTCCCCAGTTCAGCGTATGGGTCTGCACAGGCCGGGGCCGGGATTCGATCCTCAGTCCCCGGGGCTGCAAAGTAAGTGCTTAACCCACTGAGCCATCCCGGCTTTCCCTAAAATTTTGATATCAAGATGAAGGAGCTGGTTTGGAGGTAGCAGGCTGCAGAAGCACGTGTAAGCAGTTGATGCGATGTAATACACATTATAAGGAATTCTGGAAACCTTATATTTTCATCCTTAGTTGCTGCAGTTATTTTATCCCATCTAATAAGCACAATGCAACTGTGCTCATAATGTCCCAAGACACAATGAAGTTTCAGATAGGAAATGGGTTTAAGAAGTTCATGAGGGAAGCCGGGATGGCTCAGTGGGTTAAGCGCTCACTTTGCAGCGCTGGGGACCCTGGGGACCGAGGATCGAATCCCGGCCCCGGCCCGTGTGGACCCATATGATGAACTGGGGAGTGCCCTCAGTTCAGTTCTCTCTGTCTCTGTCTCTGTATCTCTCTCTTTCTCTGTCAAAGAGAGAAAGAAAGAAAGAAAGAAAGAAAGAAAGAAAGAAAGAAAGAAAGAAAAGAAAGAGAGAGAGAAAGAAAGAAAGAAAGAAACAACTAAAAGGCTTAAAAAAAAAAAAAAGTTCATGGGGGAATCAATTGATACCCATAAAAAGCAGGTGGTATTGGGAAAAGCCACCAAACTTTAATCAGTGACAGATCTGATTAATACAGCAAAGTATGAAGAACCATCTGGGTTAAGGGTGTGGGTTAAGGGTGTGTCTGACAGCCCTCTGGCTGCAAAAAAAACCATACTATTGCAAATGAATTTTCAGTTGGGGAGATTTTAAACTGGGCACTTTAGTGCCTTGTCTCTTCTAGACATGTGCTCTTATTCTGGAGTTTTATCCAAACTAATTCACCAAAGAGTAAAATAAGACATTTGCATCATCTTGTTACCATAGTCAAAGGCATTTATCTCATCTTACTTTTGAAAGAGATTCTTTCTCTTTTGAGATTTTAGAAAACCCATATACAAAGCTCTCTTTTTCCCCTACTCCAATTCTGAAGTGAGGTAGTCACGGGGATCAGTAAGACAAGAGAGAGGAAATGTACAGATCAAAAATAAAAACACTTACCACCCGCTGCTTATTATGGGCCAGCACTGTTCTAATCTTCATAGCAATCCTGTGAAATAGGTTATCTTATTGTCTACATTTTATAGAAAAGGGAAACTGGAACATGGAGAGGTTAGTTGCTCAAGGTCACGTAGTAAGTGGTGGAGCTCTGATTCAACATCAGCAATTTGATTCAGAGCCTAATCTCTTTACCTGTGTGTTTTCCTTCATCTCATTTTACCTTGGTTACTGATAGAGCTGTTGGAGAAAATCGCTTTAGGACTATTGGCCAAATGGATTTCCTGAATTAAAGCTTTACCCAGGCAAGCTGGATATTGCAGGCCTCCTGTGTGATATGGAGGAGCAAAGCCCAGTTCCTTCTCTTGAACACCACTAATTTGACAATTCACCCTTCCTCTCCCTAAGAGCAGAGTTAGGGCTTTAGAGAGACCAGCAGTGTTGCTTGGAGTTCTACATGGAAACATGAGGAATGAGGAATAAACTAGTCTCTCCTAAGCCCTCATTTAAGACTAAACCTTTTTAGGGGAGTTAGCATAGGCTGGGCAAGAAGAGCTGGAGAGAGGGCAGCCTTTCCCAAACAAGATTTAAGTGAGCACTGAAGCTCACATAGCTTCAGCTTTGGTGGGCCGCTGTATAGACTTGCCCACCTGCGTTTCCCTCGTTTGCAGCACACTTTCTCAGGCTGTCCACTTTATTTGAGGGCAAGGGAAAAAACCAAAACAAACAAACCCCTAATCAAGTCATTTTAAATAAGCATCCTTCTTCAAGTTTCCTGAAACAAGCAAAGTTGTCTATTAACTTGTTCTCCCATATCATTTGCCATATATAGGGAGTAGCAGAATGTTAAAGTAGAAACATCATAATTTTAGGATCAGAAACTTAGGTTTGAATCCCAGCTTTGCCACTGAACAATGATTTAACCTCTCTGTGCTTTTTTTTTATTACTCTATAAAAAAGAAAGTGTAAGACCTACCATGGGAATACTGATTAATGTCCAGGTATTTCATCTGTTATCTGCAGACACTCATAAGAAGGTGAGTGCACAAAACTAATCTGCAAGTATACCTCTTATATGCAGTACTGGTACCTATCTGTTTTATACAAATTAAATTTTAATTTGAAAATTCATATTCTCATTTATTTTTTTATGTCCATGAGTCTAAATCTGCATTCAAAAGCTTCCAATGCTTTTTTTCTTTGCTCTTCAAGCTAATACATTCAAAGATAGCTGCTGCTTTTTTCAAAACACTTTAGTTTGGTTGGCGAGCACCATCAGCTCTGAAGGCAGTCTGTTTCTTGAAGAGTTGGTTTGTTATATCTTAGGACATGAAATGGCAAAGGATGTAGGTGTCTTTTTGTTTTGTTTTTTTCTCCAAGATATTACCCATGTCTTGTGTCCTTGGCCCCCACATCCCATCCCTCTTCTCTGTTGCACAGAAATGGGTAATTTTGCTTGTTAGATAGGCTTGACAATCTTTTCTACTTGGATACCTGTCTCTCCCCTCCCTGTTTCCCATATACCACTTAATCGGAGTGGGAACTGGAACACATTTCCACGAGGTTTGTTTGCTTGTCTAGGAAACCAGACTTCATGGAGGAAAGGAGGACCATAACAAAAACATAAAGAACTAATGCAGGGAAGGAAGAGCCACTATACGTAATTGACTTTAGCAAGTTGGTCCTGGAAAGAAAATGCAGCGTTGATGATCTCACAGGACCTACATGTTTTGATTTTGTCTCTTCATCAGAGTGTTGCTTCTACCTTGGTCTGAATCCCCAATCTAGTATTTCATTGTTGACCGTGAGCAAGTTACTTAATCTTTCTGAACCTAAGTTTCCTCATTTGTAAAATAAGGAAACTAATAGGATCTATTCTTTAGGGCTGTTGTGAGGGTTCAAGAAAAGGATACATGATTGCATTTATACTAGTGCTTGGACCTCGTAAGAGGGCAAACATGTATTGAATCTAGATTTCAACCCAAGGGGAAGCCGGGATGGCTCAGTGGGTTAAGTGCTCACTTTGCGGCGCTGGGGACCGAGCCCAGTTCAGCTCTCTCTCTCTCTGTCTCTGTATCACTCTTTCTCTGTCAAAACAATAAAAAAGAAAAAGATTTCAACCCAAGTCCACACAGACACACACGTACGTGTGTTGCGCAGCAATGTGACAGAATAGCCCCACCTGATTACTAAAGTATCAGAGAGGTCTGATGAGGTTAAGTGACTACTAGGATCATAAAGCTAATGCAAAGTAGAACTGAAACTGACTAAGGGGTTCTAACTGCTAATGTAGAGTACTTTCCCTACAGTATCATGTTGTGAAGACAAGATCCTTAATAACTAATGATTTGTTATCAACTACATTGAAAGCTTCTTGGGACCTCAACTAAGTCCACAGTATCATCTAAATATAGATACTTTAATAGTTAGATTTAATACAATGAAGATTACTTTGGCATAATAATTCAGGTGTATGTGTTGAGTCATCAGTGTGGACGTTAGTAATTACTAAAATAAATTTATACACGTTGAGCTTGGTCCAAAAATGATTTAACTGAATTATAAGTAGGCAGTTTCATACATATGGACCATAAAACAAATATTAAATATGAAGTTAAATATACCTTGACCATATAACCTTACTCTTAGATATTCAAGAAAAATAAAAATGAAATACCAAAAGTGGTTAGGGTGATAAAATAAGTGAAATAATAGAAATGATACAGAATACTAAGTATGAATGAGAATAAAGAAAAAGTATGAGAATTTTTCTCTAATGTGAAATATAAACATCTTAAAAGACTTTCAACCTCAGTGGGCCTATGAAAATGCAAATTAAAATCTCAATAAGGTGCCACCTTACCCCCACTGGAATGGTTTTAAAAGACAGGCAGTACTAAGTGATGACAAAGATGTGGGGCATCTGGAACTCTGTTGCTGGAATAACTCTGGAATAAAACAGTACACACACTTTAGAAACCAACTTGATTATTTCCTAAAAAGTAGATAGATATACACTTACCCTATGACCCAGCTGTTTTCCTCTTTAAGTATCTATCGATGCAACATAAGTAAAAATAAATGTCTACACAAAACTTGTTCTTGAATGTTCACAGCAGCACTATATTCATAATAGCCCCAAACTGGAAATGATCCAAATGCCTATTAGCTGATGAATGGATGAACAAAATACTATTCAGGACAGAAAGCAGATTGGCGGTTGCCTGGGGCTGGAGGTAGAAGCTGGGATTGAATGCAGTCAGACATGAGGGAACTTTTGGGACGTGATGGAAATGTTCTCAAATTGATTGTGGCGAGGGGTGCACAATTCTATACATTTACCAAAAGTAATTGGATGACTTTATGGTATATAAATATATATCTATGAAAATGTTTTAAAAACCACACAAACATAATATGTTAGCTTGTTTATATCTTTAAAATCATTGCTTATTTTAAAGACATCAGAATGGCGACTCTTAAGAAAATGCCAAGGTTTCAACTGAACTCTGGATTTAGTACCTAACTCTTTCTAATCTTCTGTCAGCAGCAAGTCATTGTCTCAGTCACACAAAATGTAAAGAAACCCAGGGTGACTCCAGATGCATGTAGTTAAAAGAATCCTTTTTGTCTAATCATAATGATTTCCTTGGTTTGGGATTCTCTCTGGCTCTTGCTTATCCAGGCATTTTTGCTTCCTCAACGTATCTGTCTCTACAGCTTTGTTCTTAGGCTCTGGAACATTGCCGCTTCCTGGTAATGGCCTCAATTTAATCCTTAATCCTCTTTCTCTTTTCAATATCTTGACTGTTTTCTTTGTTCCGCAAGACTTTTATTAATTTATTTTGCCTCCTTTGTTACTACTTTGCCTATTAAAATCAATATTTACAAAAACATGCAAATGATGAAAGCATGATGAATATGGGGTGACATAAAACATTTTTTTGGGGAAATGTTATCATAAAGTGAATGAACACAATTCCTGCTTACAAAAAGAAAAACGAAGAAGAAGAAGGAAAAGACTGCTATAACTATAATAAGGAATAAGTTTTTTTCCTTCCAAATCCAGGCTTTACTTTTAGTAGAATTGTAGAATATTTGGGTCTGTGACATTTAGCAGATAAATCAAAGTTTGTTTTTGGACTGAATAGTAATAGTGCAATTTAAATTGATTAAAATATATAAATTTAAGATTGATTTTGAGGGATACGGTAAAAATAATCTATTTATCTTGTCATACTTACCTTTGTAAACCTTTCTAAGTAATTTCTAAGTGTCTTATTTCTAATTTCTTTGTCAGTTGTCACATTTAGCATAATTTTAATATTTTATGATTTTCCTTAACACATTTCCTCCAATGGTACCTCAGATTAAGAAGTTTATTTTAATGAAGAACAAAAGTGTTGTGGTGCATTAGTGATGTTCATCGTGACCTTTAAATGGGGAACAGGCTGTCTGAGTGCCTTATATTTGCTCCATTTTCCTTGCACCCAGCAGTTTGAATGTAGGCTTTGGATCCAATAGACACCAGTTTGAATTTTAATTCTACCTCCACTGGATGTGTTACTTTTTGAGTGCTAGTTAACTTAGGTGTAAAATTAGGATAATATCTCATAGGGTTGCTATGTTAATGAATATAAAGCACTTAATATAGTGCTTGATGATTCTAAGTTAGAATAGTCCAAATTGAACAAGCTATTGCCCCACCTTTTACTGGAAGTGAGACATTGGAAACTTGTAGGTAATTTACTTGTGGCTCAACTAGATCTTGGCTTATTCTGAAGCTTTGTTTGGTTGGGGCCAGAGTTTAGCCCTACTCCTAAGTTGTGACCGTTCTAGTCTTTACACCAAATGTCCCCTAGTGCTCAAGGAGCTCTTTCTCCACTGTGGCTGGTAGCAACTCACACATCTCCCAGTCCTGTGTGAGCTCTGGAAATTGTTCCATGTACACCAATTTTTCCAGTAGTAGTTCTTTCCCAGATAGTTTTTGTGGCCTCTTGGAGCCTCACTTTCTGTATGAGGTATGATAAAAAAATATGGTGAATGTTTAAATTTTAAAAAATGCATAATAGTAAAAGACATATTGCCATTAATTCCCCTCAGAACACTCTCCCTCATTTCAAACACACTTATCTCATCATTCTTGCCACTTTCTGAAGCCATCTGGAAGTTTTTTTTCATGAGTGTCTTTAGTTGCGCTGTCGTGGCTGCCTCAATGTCCTGAAATGATTCAGGTCACATATCACTTCTGGTATGGCAATACCTGTGAAGTAAAAACATTATGGTGTGTCCTCATCTACCTTATTCACCAGATCTGGTGCCATGTGATGCCTGACTCTTGCCCAAAGTCAAAATGACTATAAAAGGTAAAAGTTTTATTGATTGTGCAATTTGATATGTGCAATTTAGTATTCAGTTGGACAGGAGGGGCCCCTGTGCAGATTCCTGAGTTATTCCTCTGCATTCCTTCCTTCTCTCTGTGCCAGTAAATTCTAGCTGCCTCAGCTTCTCAGATCTTTCATCTCTATTTTTGGAGAATTGTGAAGAGGCAATGTTGTGGAAAGCTTTTCTTGCTTAAGAAATTTGAATTTTATCTGGGTAGAGAATAGAGAGCTAATGAAGGGTATTAGGCAGAATTATGACCTGATTAGATACGTGGTTTAGATCCATACTAGGTGAGCGAAGAAGAGAGTAGAGGCAGCAAGAGCACAGTTAGGAAGCTATGTGGTAGACCTGGCGGGAGATGAAGAAACAGGGCATTACCATGTCTGCTGCCTCACCTTATGGCTCACTCCCTTACTTCCCATTGGCTCAGGTGCAAATGCCATTCCATGAAGCTTCTTTTGATTATCTGTTTAAAATTTGAAACCTAGTTTCCCCTCTGTATCCTCCTTTCCTACTTAATTTTTTTCCATAGTACATATTATGTTACAGATCCATCCATCCATCCATCCATCTATCCTATTGTAATAGAATTTACTCCTTTAGAAGGATAGGATTCTTGTCTGATTTGTTCAACACATTTTCTCCAGCACCAATATTAGCATCTGGCTTATAGTAGATACTCAGTAAATATTGCTGAATGAAAGAGCAAATGGGTTTGAGAGATATTTAAAATACGTAAATCATAACACAGGAAAGGGATTAACGTAACAATCTTCAGTTAGTTAACCAGGCACCTTGTAAGTAGTGAAGTATTTAGTTGGAAAATGTTTGGAAATAGAGTTACCAATAAGGAAGTTAAAGAAATCTTTGCTAAGCAATGAGTTTGGGGAATAATT
The DNA here is from genome assembly GCA_004027555.1 of Craseonycteris thonglongyai. Taxonomy (NCBI): domain Eukaryota; kingdom Metazoa; phylum Chordata; class Mammalia; order Chiroptera; family Craseonycteridae; genus Craseonycteris; species Craseonycteris thonglongyai. Next base: position 37,590 of record PVKE010010916.1, read on the forward strand.
ATAGTAATGAGCTAGAAATTCCCATTTTGGTCAACCTGCTGGCTGACTTATACCCTAAGTTAACATTACACCATTAATCAAAATCACAATGATGATATATCATGTTTATTGAGCATGGACGAGTATATAGTATATGTATGTGCACTGGCTTTTTTTTTTTTTTTTTTGTCCATTAAGGCATTTTCTTTGCATGTATGTATTATATCCCTAGAAAAAGAACCCCAGGATTTTCCCTCATGTTTGTTTTTGTCTTGCTTCTTTGTGGTCCATAAGGGCTACTAAGGTTGTCAGTACAGTGAAACCAAACTGACGGGGCGGGAGATTATTCTGCCTTTTTCTAGATCTTTGAGTTGCACATCAAATTTAGACTGATCACTCTATACTTGTTTAACCTGCCCGTGAAGTTCACAACAATTTTCCCAGCTCTGTAATCATCAAATTGGCAATGTAACTATGCTTCATCATTACAGTTATAAACCAGACAATGACTTTGGAGCACGGCCTAATAAGAACCTGGTGTTTGCCTCTCTTTTTGGCATTGTTGATACTCTTGTTGATGCTCTTGAGAGCATCAGCGAGGACATTAATGTGCACCATTATGGCGGCATCAAAAGATGGCAGAAAGAGCTGCACCAGGCATTTTATATATGTTTTCTTTTCCCCTTTTAAGCCTTCAGGCTTTCCAACTTAAGTCTGAATTCTAGACCTACCTCTGCTTATGGTGAAGACAAGGGCTTTAGCTTTTATTATATTTTACAGCCACTAATTCTAATGACATTACTGCTGAAAGTGACATTTGAGTTTGGGAGTTCTGGTTTAGAATTTGATAGCCAGGATTATGTGTTGAGGTATTGAAGAGGGTTATATTATTGGGTGGGAAGACTCTGTAATATAGTCCTGATGTGATTGTGATGGCACTTTATTTTATATTCTTGGGATTGGATTTGGAAACATTCTCTTTATTGGAGTGAATTTGTGAGTCTCTAATTTCTTTGACTATGAGAAAACCCTGCTTTCTTTCTTTTATTTTATTTTATTATTATTATTTATTTTTTAATTTTTTTTTGAGAAGTAGCCCAGAACTGGTCATTTCTATTAGGTGTTAATTAGGATATGAAAGAATTCAGGGGTTCTGGGCAAAGGTCATGGTCAGAAATGAGGAGTGTGCCCTCCAACTGGGCCCTCATCAGTGGTTTTTATGTTGCCACTCATGTTTGAGTTCCTTGTAAGAACTGCAGTTATTGAAAAGCACATAAGCTGCCAGCACCATAGAAAACCCAGCAGCGCTCCCTTTCTTCACATTGACATACTTGTCTTAATACCCTCTTGTCGTAATAACCTCTGAAATGTTCCAGCAGTGCCTTTAGGAATGAAATCCTGCATCAGTATCCACTTTGGAAGCTCTCCTAATTTGATATCCATGAGTCTCTTCTTCATTGGTACAACTAATGCCATTTTGGAGTCCAGGATGTTCGCCCCTGCTTTCTTTTTTTAATAGCAGGAATTTAAAACGAGGCTGCTTGCCTGGCAGGTCCATGTGGAAGACCACAATACTTCAGATATAGTCAATGTTACTACATGAGAATGTAGGCATACTGTTTCCAGATATTCTGAATTTTTAAAAGAATTCTAATGTGATATCTTCTGACTTTCTACTTTTGGTCACTACTGTGAGGACTAAACAAAAAATATGGCTGTGGGCTACATTGGGCCTCTGGACCTTGAAGGTGTGACCTCTGGTTTGGAGACTGGATTATGGATCTGAGTCTAGAGAGGGTGAGGAGGTGGGGAAATTAGGTAATTTCATATTCAGTAAAAACTTTTTCTAGATAAAGTCAGTTCAGCCAAGGAGAAATCCAATTGCTTAATCCAATCAAGAAAATGAGAAATATAGTTTAATAAAATTTTAAACCTCAGATAACCACAATACTGAGACAAGTAAAAAATATAAAAACTTTCTTTGCTTGGAATCTTAAGTATTTCAGTAATGTATCCTAATCACTGTGTCTACCCTGATGCTATTTTTAGCATGTAATTAAAAAAAATGGATGTGTATTAATCTGTCAACATAGGATATTAAATATATTTTACCGCCCCAAATGCATCAGTATTGATTTAATTCTTTGGCTATATTTAAACGTTCTTATAGTAAAAGTGGACAGTGAATAAAACTTACTCTGCTTTCTGTTTGACTTAAGAAGAGGCAGGTGATTTGCAAATGAGTAATTGAATTAATAGTGAGTATGTTCTTTGAGTTATGCCATCTCAACATATGCTAATTTGAACTTAGGGAATTACTAAATCAGAGTTTCCATGTTTCCAGTTTTGTGATTGTGAAATATGCCAGTTGTTGTTCACTTGCCATATTGTTTGGATGTCCCGCTATTCTCAACCAGTTGTAATTTGTGTGGGTGGAAGATTCTAATAGAAGAGAATTGTCAAACTGTGTTTTACTCTTGCTTTAAAAAAATTTCTCCAAGAACTATATATATTGGAGGTAGTCATGGGAATGTACTTTTGGTTTTTTAGGACCTTCTGGGATACTCAACACCACTAATTTTTTCTTTTCTTGAATTCTGCAGATGAATTTTTGTCTTTATGTCATGTGTTTCACTTATAAGTATCTCCTAGTTTCAGTGAAGATGGAATTTGCATTTGTTTTTTATTTGTATTGTTTTTAGGATAATTTTAGAGAGCAGAGATAGTGGTAGAAATGTTTTTATGCCATCAGGAACATTGTACCTAAGAATAACATCATAGTCCTAATCTGGATTGGATGTTTAAGGAAGATCCATGTAGGGAAATAATAATTAAGCTGAGGAATGACAAATGAATTGGAGTTTTAGCCTCAAGATTTCAAGGTGGAAAGAAAATCATGTAAGTCACAATACTAGAAAACTGGGTAAGCCCGGCCATTTAGAAAGGAAGATGATTCAGATGGAGCCAGGTCACCTAGAGAGAAAACTTATTGTCTAAATAAGCAAAAAGACTTGTGTTGGACACTGATAAGTGCAATAAGACATACTTTGTCCTTCAGGAGCTTCACGTCTAGCTGAGGATATGACCCATGTATTAAAATTTTTATATCATGTGACAAAATGATAGGTAATTCACGAGCAGTAGAGAGAGTTTTGACTCATAGGAATTGGGGAAGGCAAACTCACTTTTGGTTAGGATTCTTGTGGAAGGATTCTCGAAGGAGAATGAATTTGATCTGAGCTTTTCTCACATACAGAGGGCTTAAGTAAACAAGAGTTGTCAGTGGGAGTGGCATTATCTGTGGACTATAGGAAATACACTAGCTTGCGGGAGAAGAGGAATCTTCTGAGGGTGTAATATAATGTGGAGGATGATACTCAAACTGTAGCTTGGGTTACCTCCGATGTATAGTGGTCTGCAAGTGTCCCTGATAGATATGTTGAAATGTAATATGTAACTTGTTGAATGCTTTGTTTTCTTATTATAAATAAAAAGTTGTATAAGTAATCCAGTGTAACCTTTCATTAATTCTACAACATCCTCATCAGATGCTTTTCTAGTCTCTCTTTAGATAATTCCACTGATGGGGAACTGTTGTTTTTTGTTGTTGTTTGTTTGTTTGTTTTTAACACAATGCTAATTATTCTTATCTTAAGAAGCTATTCCTCTTCTTTTAACTTTCTCCAGTAGGTTTTCACTGAGGTCCAGTCTCTGATGCGATCTAGAACAAGTCATTCCCCTCCCTCCCCTGGCCAATGTGTTACCCCCTCACCTCTGAAGACGGCATCATGTCTTCTTTAGTCTTCCTCCGTTCTGGCTATACAGTTTGAGTTCTTTGAT
>PVKE010010917.1:0-41416 GCA_004027555.1 Craseonycteris thonglongyai
GGGCTGTGGGGGGCAGTGTGAGGAGATGAAGTCATCATGAAGAGCATACAATTTTGGCTTTCACTCTGAATTAAATAGGGAACCATTGAATGGTTTTGAGCAGGAGGTTGTTTGATCTGACTTTCGTTTTTAAAAGATCACTCTGACTGCTGTGTTGAGAGTAACTTGTTAGAAGGCAAGGGTGGAAGCAAAAAAAATGTTTGAGACATCAGTGTAGTAATCCAGTGGGGGAAGTGACAGTGATTTAAACCAGGATGGTCTTAGTGAAGATGGTGGTAAAAATCTTGGTATACATTTTGAAGGCAGAGCCATGGGATGTTTCCTGACAAATTGGATATGGGATGTAAGAGAAAGACAGAATTCAAGAAATGAGCAAATGAAGGACAGAAGAGTCATTAACTGAGATGTCATCCTGTGTTTTACCTACCACTGCATTGTATTCAAAATCCTACCAGTCATTGTGAACGTAATCAGATTGAAGCATGAGTGTACATTGGTTAAATATACAGTCTCTGGAGGATGGCTGCTTAGGTTCAAATCTTAACCCACCACTTACTAGCTGTGTGATTTTAAGCGAGTTACTTAACCTCTCTGCCTCAAATTCTTTTTCTGTGACATGTGCATAATGATAGTGCCTACTTCATAAAGTTGATAAGATTTGGTGAATTGATACATGAAAGCACCTAAAAAACAGAACCTAGCATACATGTTACAGACACATGAAATGTGAAAAAATTGCTACTCTTTTTCCCATACGTCATTAGAGTTGGTTTTTCCCATTTCTTTTCACAATGAGTCACTTGGCAACTTTTAGTTAGGAAGTTGTAAACCCTTCTGGGAACTTCAGAATAGCGGGTAAGTGTGATTTCCATGTGCCAATTTGTCAGAAGAGTGTAAAAGGAACAAAAGAAATAACACTTGGGCATGCCAGAGGAAATGTCTACAATTCAAATGTTAAAATTAAAAGCAATTATTCTCAGATTCATGCTTCAGCCTTTAGTTATGTTAGAAAGAATAAAGAGGGGAAATGTTTGAAAAAGAGACCTTAGATATCATCTAGCTTAACTTTTCCTTTAGTTGTTCCACATTATTATGTAGCCCAGATATCAGAGACCAGGTGTCATTTGCTTGGGAGCAACTAGACCTCCAATATTGACATAAAATTAAATTAAACCCTTTTTATAAATATGGTGGAAACTCAGCATCTATTTCAATATATTCAGTAATCCTCAAAGGGCTTATGTTTTTCTGCTATTCCATTTGCTGTTATGTCAAGATCTGTCTCCACCTTCTCTGATATCTTTTTCCCTGTCCTGTTCCTAACACTGAACACAGCCTGGATTACACCCATTTCACAAAGTACCACTAGTACAAGGTCAAGTGTGCATAGGTTATATTGGAATTTGGATTAAAAATAAAGAGTTACAGAGCTGCACAGCACAGGAACTCACCTCAAAATCACTACCATCACTCTCCTAAATTCTAGCAGTTAGCTAGCCTCTGTCATAGAGATTTTCTGTCTCTTGAATTTATTGCTTTCAGTTATATTTTTAAGGTTCCCAGATCTCTCTTCTCCCATTTCATCTCTCATCTTCAAATTTTCTAATTTTTATTTTATTATGCAAAACAGTTTAATAATAGAGCTAAACTCTTCCATCTAAACTATACCATTTAGTGTTTCCCCTCCCATAGCAAGCAGGTGCATTAGGTATATTGATAAATATAAGAGACATTTATTCCAACCCCTATCAATTGTGCTGTCCTAGAATGCAAAACCTGAGATTGATTTATTCAATAATATTATGAGCTGCTGTATCAGGTAATGTGCTGAGTCTTGAAAAGGCAACAATGAGCAAATTAGGGTAGTGACTCTGTGCTCACAAACTTATGGTCAACTGCATAAATGTTATTTTTTTTTAATGTACACAAATATGTAATGCACATTATAAAGAGTATTAAGAGAAATGTACAAAGGGCTATGGGAGTTTATAGCAGGTTAACCTGGAAAGTGGATTAAAGAAACCTATCTAGAACTGAGATTAGATTAGAAAGATAAGGCATAAAGAGGGGTGGGGGCAAAACTGAAAGGAATTGAGGTACAGGAATCATGGTGATATGAGTAACTAAAAGGCCAATGGCCTGAGGAGACAGGGCAGGAGGGAGGGAGAGAGAGGAGAGAAAGAGAGGAAGAGAAGAAGAGAAGAAAGGAAGAGGTAGATTTTGTAGGGTCTCATAGAATATTGACCTTAAAGCAGTCTATAGCAAGGGAAACCACCCACCATTTAAGCCACTTGGCTGCTCCAAGAGAGAATGAAATAGAGAGGGCAGAAGTAGACACAGGGAGGCCAATGCGGGAGCTATTGGAGAAGTCCAAGCAAGGATTTATGGTGGATAGTCTAGGATGCTGAAAGTGCACATGAAAGAAAGTGTCTGTGTTAAATTGTTTTCTCTTTCTGTGCACTAAATAATGTCCTAAGGCCCTGTGGCACATTGTATATTTCAACTAAAAAGAAACAAAGTTATGTATATCTATATCAAGGTTTCTCAAATACAGCAGTATTGACATTTGGGTGAGATAATACTTTGTTATGGGGAATGTGCTGTGCATTGTAGGATGTTTAGCAGCTTCCCTGACTGCTTCCCTCTAGATGCCAGTAGCACCTCCTTCTCTCCCCCAATTATGACAACCAAAAATGTATCCAGACATTGCCAAAAGTCCCCTGGAGTTTGGCAAAGATAGGAGGGACACAAAATCACCCCTGTTAAGAACCACTGATCTATACATCAGTGAACATAGCTATTTATTTGTTTGAAATTATTTGAAAAATCTTAAAAATTTCCAGATTAGCTTCTCTGCAAATAATCAAGATGAAAGTCCCCTCCAAACTAAGTGCTTTTGAAAACATTCTAAACAATTTCAATTTGTATGGACAATAAGGAAGATGAAAAGTGATCTGGAAAAGGGATTTTGTCCATTATCAATTTTATGTTTCATGATTTCAAACTAACTTTTCTATAAGTTCTCTATCACTATGGGGGAAAAAATACACCAAAAAACCTTTTGTGCTTAAACTTTTTAAGAAGATATTTCTTAAGGTTTTCTTCTTTTAACTCTGATGTAATCTCCTAGAATGACTGAGCTGTGCTCCTGATTATTTACATAACATTTCTTAAAGAGGAAGCAGGCACATTGCAAACATAGGCACTGACAGTAAATTAGAAGAATTTTGGCAGATGATTGTTTTTTTCTCTTCTTGAACATAGGGCCTGGATAGTTTAGATTCACACACACACAAAATTATGTTTAAGGCACTAGAGAGTCTATTTAACACTTTATAATTTAGAACTGGCAAAAAATTGTGTTGAATAAATTAGTATCAAAACATCTCCATATTTGACTAGCTATTAAGGTCACGTGGGGGGAAATTTTTAGCCCTAAATTAGTTTTTTAAATACTTCATAATTTGCTTTAAAGAAGATAAAATTAAATTAGTATATGGGTTTCAATATCATTGGTCTGATTGAGAGTAGATCTGTTAGTATTTTTATAGTATGTGAGGCTTGCCCTTGTCCCTGCCTGCATCCCAGGTACCTATAATATTAACTGTCCTTTTGGAGAACTGTCCTCAAAGGACTCATAAAAGGAAAAATTCTCTTGGATTTTGTCCTTCCCCTTCCATATATCTGTTCAACTTATTGGTCTATGATTCAGTTTCCAAATCATTATTGGCAGATAACCGGAGTTTAGAAAGAGTTACTGCTTTTCATTTAAAGCATTGCATTCTGAATGGAGACTATAAAGTATAATCTTTGATAGGCCTCTTTCTTAAACTCCAAGTACTAAAGCACCATCACGCAGTCCAGGAGCTTCCATATTGTGTCCAACTTCTCTCTCAGGATACTTCCTTTTCATAAGCTTTTGAGAATCTGAGCTTGCAGACACTGTGGGATCAAATTAGAGTTCCCTTTAGGCACTTAAAAAATTTAAAAGCTTGGGGGATTTTGAGCCCTTGTTGATATAATTGATCACTGAAGTTAAACACTGAAATATCATCTAGAGATCATTAGAACATTTTGCACTATGTTTTTTATGTTAACCCAGTGAAAGCACATGACTGTCCCCAGGGGTTGGTAGGCTCTGATGGAACATACGTGCCCTAGCAGACAGAGCATGTGTGCACCATGTGGCTTTCCCTCTGACATATGCAATCTGTGTCTCATACAACTGCAGTTTCTGCCTACAATCTGGGCAATCAAGTTCTTCCTTTGCAGTGATTTACATTAAGATAAAACACATATACTTGCCATGTTAGTTTACATTTCATATGCACTGTGTCTTAGAAAGAAAATATGCATAACTTTCCACAGGTGGCAAATACTGTGTCCAAACTGAATCATAGGTCAGAGGGAAATTTAGGAAACTGGTTCATGCCCAAATACTCACCAAAGAAGAGGTAAAGTATCACATTACATTCATAGACTTCAGATGCTGTTGGCTTGGAAATGCACCATTAGTTTAGGTATTATTAAGAAAGAAAGAAATAGTGACAAAGTATGACACAATTCTTTTTATCAGTTAGAATTATTGTTTATTTTTGCTAGTTGGAAGAAAATATAAGCCACATAATTAATAAAAGTATTCCTAAAATTTTGTTGGAGTCCAGCTTTTAAGATTTACATTTGAATCACATTTATCAATGCCTGTGAAAGTTGATGCAGCATTTTCAAAAAGACTGATTTACCATTATTATTATACATTGTTGTCTCAGCTTCTGACACCTATTTACAAGTTTTGATACTGTGGTTTCCTTAAACTTAACAAAAGGAACCAGCAGAAAGTTTTTAGATAACAACTGCAACTGAAATGACATGGGGCGAGAGTTTTTCTGTCTTGTCACCAGAGATAACTAAAAGTTTGTGTATGTACAGTCAATGACACCTGCACCATGATTCGTGCCTGGGTAACAAAGATTATAAGGTATTATCCAATTTCAGAGATGTTAAAATGTAAATAAAAGTGTGTTAGAATCAAAATATTGATTAAAAACCCAAATGTGAATGTTGTACATTTGTAAAATGACTTATTAATTTTAAACATCAAACGGAGATAATAATAATACAAATGCCTCATGGGGTTTTTGTGAGGATTACTGTATATGTCCTTGCATTACCTCTTCACATGTTCATTCTTTTGTTTTAGTAATTATATAAAAGACGTTAGTTTGTTGTTCTGAGAGGACAAATTAATATAATTTCAATTTAGTTTACTCAGTAAAGTGCCTCAGGCTATGGCATCTACCAGCACTCAGAGATACAGTACTGGAGATAGGTACTAATGTCCTTACAAAGCATTCAGGTATGGATTGGGTCATATTGAGACACAAAGAATGAGAAGTTCTGAATTTTCTCCTGGGAATAATAATTTCCTCACTGTAATGTACTTAGCTCTCAGGTCTATAAGAAAGATGTTCTGGTTGAAGGTAATGGAAGCCTAGACTCAAATTGGCAAAAAGTGCAAGGGCGGTCAGAACAGGCATAATCAGATCAAGTCTCCAGCTCTAATTCCCTTTGCAGTCTCAGCTCCGCCCCTGTCTCTTGTGTCTGCTTCATTTTTAGCCTGGCTTCCTACACAGGAAATAAACAACTAAAGTGTTACACACACACTAACTTCCTACGGAAGAGAGAATATCTGTCTCCACAACTCTTTGGTAAGAGCAAGGAAGTCTCCCAGAAATCCTCACAAAATTCTTCTATATCCCTCTTGTTAGCAGTGGATCATGTGCCCATCCTTGAATGCATTGATGTGGGTAAGATAACAAGAGTAAGCCAATCAGGGCTTACTCTATTAGCTCATCTACATCTCATGGCTAAAAGGTGTGGGATAGGGAAACATATTGCCTTGAAGGAGTCATACAAAATGGGACTGAGAGACCTTTTAGAAGTTATGTAGCCAGGACAAGCCTTTATTAACTATGACCATACTTTCAGTTGCTACTTCACATATAGAAAAAAAAAAAATAGGAGGGCTGCCTCGAAAAAACCCAGCCATTGTTCAATATAACGAGAATGATTACATGGCTGGATACTTTCTGGACAACCCTTGTACTTCAAGTGGTAGCCATTCTCTTTTTTTTTTTTTTAATTTTTAAATTTATTGTTAAATTTAATAAGGTGACATTTGTTGGTAACAATTGTATAGTTTACAGATGTACAAGTCCACATCACATCATTCATGCATTGTATTATGTGCCCACCACCGAGTATCAGCTCCCCTTCCATCACCATATATCCGGTGCCCATTCTCTTTTCTTCACAAAGATAAAACCTTAATCATGAAAGGATAAGGAAAGCAGTACTGGTAAACACCAATTTCTCTCAGTGCCTGTCAACTTAGGCTGTCATATCAAAATATGATAGACTGGGTGGCTTAAACAATAATTTATTTTCTCACACTTCTGGTGCTGAGATGTTCAAGGTCAGAGTATCAGCATAGTTGATACTTTTCCTGCTTTCAGATGGTTGACTCTTAGCTATTTCCTCATGGGATGGGGGGAGGGGGAGGGGCGAGAGATCATTTCCTTGTAAGGCCTTTTATAAGGTCATAGTCCTATCATATTAGGACACCACCCTTATGATTTTGTTTACCATTAATTTTCTTCTAAAGACCCTGTCTTGGGGAAGCCGGGATGGCTCAGTGGGTTAAGCGCTCACTTTGCAGCGCCGGGGACCCGGGATCGAATCCCGGCCCCGGCCCGTGCGGACCCATGTGCTGAACTGGGAGCTCCCCTAGTTCAGTTCTCTCTCTGTCTCTGTATCTCTCTCTCTCTCTCTCTCTCTCTGTCAAAAATAAATAAAATATATTTAAAAAAAGATTAAAAAAAAAAAAAAAAAGACCCTGTCTTCAGATATTAGGATTTCAACATACAAATTGGAGGGGAGGCATATTCAGTATACAGAAGTGCCCAAGTATTTTTGAACATCTGTTGTGTACTCAGGGCATATCAGGCATTATAATAATTGACAGTAGGGTGAGATGGGATGAAATATTCATTGGGGAGACAAGGAAGACCAATAGATGGTAGACTGTAACAAATGCTTTGAGGTAGAATTAAACGCTAAGGCAACTTCAGAGTGGGAGGTATCAATGACTGTTGGAATGGTCCAGAAATTTTTATGGAGGAGGTGAAGCTTAAGCTGGGATTTTGGAATGGGTGGAAGTAAGAAGCATGTGACAAGATAAAAACATAGACCAGGAGGGTAGCAATGGGAATGGAGGGGAAAGGCCAGGTATAACAGAGTTCTTACAGAGAAGACAAAAAAATTAGAACTGATAGGCATGGAGTAAATCAGTGGGTGAGGAGAGTGATTCTTTTAACAGAGATCAGAAATTCCAGAAAGAGGAAAGTATTGGGTGGGATTAGGTACATGTGGAAGGGTGAGGTGCTCATTTTAGAAATAATCAGTTTTTACAAACTGGAGAATTTACTCAGTAAAATATCTGTAATATTATTGAGAATAAAGTCAAAGAGATGAGAAAAAGTGGGATTGGAGACAAGGGGTATTTCAATTATCATTGCGTTGATAGTCAAAGCTAAAAAAATAAATTATCTCTTTGAGAAGCCGTAGAGACATATATGAAAAGAAAAGAGTTAATAGCCATTATTATCACCCTGACGGAAGGATCTTGTAATAGTAAATGGCATAATGGTATAAGACTACTGACAATTTAATGGGTTTAGTTCTGATTTTCTCAGAGTATACACAGCTCTTAGTGATATGGAAAGTGAATATTTGTTGGTTGGCTTGGTGATTGATTGAATGAGTGAATATTAGAAGTTAAAAATTCAAAATGCCTAGTGTGCATTGGAGATGGTTTGAAGTCAACTGGCTTTCCCACTTCCATTTAACTGAGTGTTTTAAGCATTACTAATTAGCCAGACACCGAAGAAATGATTAGCTAAAATGGTTCTCCCACCACATGACGGCGTTAATTAGCTTGATTTTCAGAGGAGTCATCTGACTATCAGACTAGTCCAAGTACATTCAGTGAGGCATTCCCAGTGGGCAAGGCACCCGGGCAAGTGTGGCACTGCACTGTGACCTAGTTTTCCCCTTGGAATCAGGTCCTCTCTCAGTTTTTCTGCCCTCAGTGATTTCTCTCCCTCTATTAGCAGCTGCTCATGACAGGAGGGCCTTAGTTACCTCTGTGCAGACTATGTGCAGGGGACTACTCCTATCTTAGTCTCTTAGGGGTTCTCACAATTACACGCAGTATTTTACATCTTCCACCCTCTTTCCTCCTACCAGCAATATTTATTATTCTAGTGTCTAGTTCTTATGGGGCCTGATGTGGATGAGTGAATTTTATGCTAACTGGGGGTTTTCTGAAGACAAAACCTTGGTTTAGACAAGGGGTTAATTGATAACGTATGTAGTGTTATAGTAAAATGCTAAGGCTTTAAACCCAGACAGTCCTGGATATAAATTACTAGTCTTTAATTTGACAGGTGTGTAATTTGAGATAGTTACTCAACCCTTCTTAACAATGGTTTCTTCAAGTAAGCAAACAGATATAATACCTATATTTGAAAGTGGCTGTAGGGGCATGCAATGATGGCTCAGTGGGTTAAATGCTTGCTTTGCAGCCCTGGGGTCAGAGGATCAAATCCCGGCCCTGGCCCATGCAAACCCATATGCTGAACTAGGGTGTGGCCCTCAGGTTGGTTCTCACGAGGGCGAGCTTCCCATGTGGGAGGCCCCTCAGCTGGGTTCCCAACCTGTGTAGCGCCACCTGCCCACTGCAATGAAACCATGTTGAAAAACTGATGATGTACACCTATGGATATTGCTCTGGGCGCTCCTCCTTCTCTCTGCCTCAAACAAAAAAATAAATATTTGTTAAAAAAAAAGAAAGAGGGGAAGCTGGGATGGCTCCGTGGGTTAAGTGCTCATTTTGCAGCCCCGGAGCCCGAGGATTGAATCCCAGCCCTGGCCCAGGTAGACCCATATGCTGAACTGGGGTGTGCCCCCAGTTCAGTTCTTGTTGGGGCCCATGTGGGAGGCTCCTGGCCCAGTTCCTGCCCTGCATAGCCCCATGCCCACCTGTGGAGTGAAACTATATGGAAAACTAATGCTGTCAACTATGGAGACTGCTCTGAGCCCTCCCCCTTCTCTCTTTCTCTCTCTTTCTCTCTGTCATAAAAACAATAAAAATAAAAAAATAGAAAGTGGCTGTAGGATGAATAAGATCATGTACAGACCTTGAACAGTACGTGCATATTGTTGAAGCTTCATAGGATAGTATTTACATGACATGCCAAAGAAAAGTACACATGTGCCATTTCTCCACTTCAAAGATCACTCTGCATGAGCTTAGGAGGAAGAAAATCAAGGCAGATAGACATACACTCTTCCCTCTAATTTAGGTATATATATTCCAAGTTCTACTTGATTAGAGATTTTTTATTTCTGTGATGTTATTTGTATGCTAGTGCTTCAGCATACTGAAGAATAGTACCTTAAAGACATAAACACGTTAATAGATTTACCTTAAATTGGACCAATTTTCTTCTTTATTGAATCAAAAAAGCTAACTTTCAAAGAGGCATTGAATGGTGTAGATAATACCCTAAGGTAACAAAACTCTATTATTTTATACTCCATTAAAGCATATCCACAGATATTTTGGGAGGAAATTTCACTGTGTAATAAGGGGGGGATTGTAGCTGAAATTTTACACTGTATTTTTCCTAGGTTTTTCTACTTTGTATTACAGTACCATTGTCCCAAATGGAAATATCTCAGGTTCATTCTTTCCTCTTGAAAGAATTCTAGTGTTAATGCTAAATTGGAGATTATCTTTGAAAGAAACAATAATAAGGTGAACAAAGGTATATGCAACTTTCCCTCAAAGGAACATTTCAACTTGTCTTATCATCTTGCCTTACATCTCTCCATTTATTTAAGCAGAGTCACTAGTATGTTTACCATAAATAAGCAGGCAGGTGACTTTGCAGTTGTTCCTGAGTACCAGCCAAATCTTCTTCAGACATTTATACCAAGTAAGACTCAACTGCTCTTTCTGTGAATTAATGTTTGCTGTCAAATTTTATAAAACCAAATATATTTTTTATTTACTAGCCATGTCCTGAAAATTTTTCAATCTGTACCTTAGCATTATGAGTACATATTAAAATTGCCAAATGCTAGGTAAAAATATACATAACTCCATGCTCTAACTAGAAAGATTCTAGTTACCTTAAGAAATGAACTTGGGGATGCCAGGATGGTTCAGCAGATTGAGTGCTTGTTTCACAGCCCTGGGGTCCAAGGATCGAATCCCAGCCCTGGTCCATGCAGACCCATATGCTGAACTGGGGTGTGCCCCCAGTTCAGTTCTCGCCAGGGCAAGCTCCATGCAGGAGGTCCCTGGCCCGGTTCCTGCCCTGCACAGCCCCATGCCCACCTGCGGAATGAAAATATGTAGAAAACCAGTGGTGTGCAACTGTGAAGGCTGCTCTGGACCCTCCCTCTTCTCTTTGTCTCTGTCTGTCTGTCTGTCTGTCTCTGTCTCTCGCTCTTTAAAAAACAATAAAAATTAATCTTAAAAAAAATAGACTTATACCTAAATAACCAAACCAATCCCAAATTACATAATTTGATTATGTGGTATTCTAAAAATAGGGTCTCACCTGAATTTTATCCCCATTGAATAAGAGGTAAACCTTTTGGTTAGAAGTAATTGCAGAAGTCATGGAAAACTTACACTTTTAATGATAAAGAATGAAGAAACTGAAGGTAATAGAGTTTACTGATATATGCATTATGATCATATAGCTAGAGGATGACTGGGACCTAGGATTCTTGATTCCTGACACAGTGTGCTTTGTAAAACAGTGATTATTTGATGATATTGTGGCTAGCTTTAACAGAACATCATGAACTTTTAGTGTTTTGAAATGAAGTAGTGGTCTACATAGTTCTACAAGCTATTCCTTAGAGTGAAATTCAATTTTATAAATTTTAAGGGGAAGCCGGGATGGCTCAGTGGGTTGAGCGCTCACTTTGCAGCGCTGGGGACCGAGAATCAAATCCCGGCCCCGGCCCATGCGGAACCATGTGCTGAACTGGGAGTTCTCCCAGTTCAGTTCTCTCTCTGTCTCTGTATCTCCCTCTCTCTCTCTGTCAAAAAACAATAAATAAATAAATAAATAAATAAATAAATATTTAAGATATACTATTACTTTAATTATAGGGAAATTATAAAATTTACAATAAAATCTTGAAGACCAGAATATGAACACCAAGGGATGGTATTTTAACTCTATTATATCATGTGCCCTAAATAGAAAGGTATTGCTGGAGGGTCCCAAAAGACCTTTGATTCTAAGATCAGGAAATGGTACCCCACAATACTCAAATGACTTGTTCAAGTTCACTGAAGCACTTATTGTCTGTGGATCAGAACTTAGGTTTTATGTCTACCAGATGAATATTTGCCCATCACAGTATCTCATCGGACCAAAAAAAAAGGTGGTGGTGATTTCCTTTGATTTATACTTATTTTACAGTTTAGCATGAAATCTGCTCTATAATTTGAGAAATAGCTAACTGTACTTATTTGAAATAGGTAGCTTTTCCTTACAGGCACTACTCTGTAATCATGTATTCTTTTTAGAGGAAACGAGAATGTTCTGAGTTCAAAAGAGATATGTTGAAGTTCTAATCCCCAATATCTCAGAATGTGACTTCATTTAGAAAAGGGTCATTGTAGATGTAATTAATTAATATAAGGTCATACTGGAGTATGGTAGGCCCTTAATTTAATAAAACTGCATCCTTATAAGAAGAGGAGAGATTCAGAGAGGAGAATGCCATACGAAGAGACTGCCATATCATGAGAAGATGGCCATTAGATAATAGAGGCAGAGATGCCAGTGATGCATTTATAAGCCAAGGAATCCCAAAGATTGCCAGTCACCAACAGAAACAAGAAAAGATAGATTTTCCTCTCCAGGCTTCAGAAAAAAACATGACTGTGTCATGATTTTGGACTTCTAGCCTACAGAACTGTGAGATAATAAATTTAGGTGTTTTTAAGTCTCCTGGTTTATGGTACTTTGTTAAGGCAGTCATAGGACACTCATAAAAAGGATAATGGAATGAGGGTTTTATTGAGCCTTTTCTGATGAGTCTGCTCAGAGCCCTCGGTGAAACTCACCAGCTAGAGGCATTTGTCCATTGCTTCCATTCACAGCCTGGACTTCTGCTGTATCCTCACAAGGTTTCCTAGAGTTGCTTCTCAAAATGGGAAGAAAATAGTGAAGGGGAGGAAACATTGTTTCCTCTACTTTTATAATTTTGAAATTAATAATTTAGAGAAGAATGCATGTGTGATTTTGTTGCTGTAGGTTCTGGGTATGCTTTTATAGGTTGTCAGCATACTGTTTGCGTGATCCATGCGCTGCATCTTAGTTTTCCTGTTATTTTCCTATCATTCTAAACATCTTTTTAAAAAAGATTTATTTTTTTGACAGAAACAGAGATAGAGAGATAGAAAGAGACAGAGAGAAGGGGGAGGGCCCAGAGCAGTCTCCATAGTTGCACGTCAGCAATTTTTGACATGGTTTCATTCCACACAGGTGAGCAGGGGCCATGCAGGGCAGGAACTGGGCTGGGAGCCTCCCTACATGGAAGGCATGCCCCCTCAAGCCAGGGGCCAAACCAAGCCTCCCGCATGGGAAGTACACCCCAGTTCAGCATATGGGTCTGCACGGGCCAGGGCCAGGGCCAGGATTTGATCCTTGGTCCCTGGGGCTGCAAAGCAAGCACTTAAACTGCTAAGACATCCCATCTTCCCCTACTCTAAACATCTTGAGTAATGCTCTTTGGGATTCAGACCTGTCAAGATGTCCAGATTATAAAAGTATGCCTTATGCTAGAAAGCAGTAATGTTGATTTCTATAAACAAAACAACAACAACAAAAAAAAAACAAAACAAAAAATGCAAATAAAGCAGAAAGTGGCTGCTAATTGTTTTACATTTTTTACATTTATATCATTATTTAAGCCAGGGGTGTCAACTTCAATTAAAACAACAGCCATTTGGTGCAACAGCAAGATTCATGTGGGCCACATCACATTTACAAACGTTGCTGGAACTGAGTCAGCGCATTTAAACACGCCCCCAGGCCCCCAGGAAAGGCACTGGGCCACGTGTATACTCATCTTCAGTAGTTAAAGGGTTAATGAGGGACTTGTGTGTACGGTATTGCCTGGATCTCCCCTAAGCGCTATTTTCTTCATAACAATTTTTTCTATTTTCATTTTATTTCAGAGCATCGTGGCCACAAAAAATTACCTTGGGGTCTGCATGCGGCCCGTGGGCCACCAGTTTGACACCCCTGATTTAAGCTATTAACTCATATAACAAAAATGACCTAACAAGTACAAATTCCTATATTCAATAAAGATCAGGTTGCTTTTCCTTTTTTACAAAAATTTGTATCGTCAAAATTTATAATGATGTAAATACTTTGACTTTCCCTGGTTGTATCATCTCTGTTAGATTTATGAGCTAGTAAAATTAACATCACCTTATCATATAAGGGTAAAAATTAGGGAAGTATATTTTAACCTGTTACATTCTTTTGTTCACACTGATAGACTGTATAACTAGTAAACAGAACTCTGAATTATAACAAGTTATGTTCTAACTCACTATTTTAACTTTATTAATGTTCCCTGAGACTTACCAGTTCCAGAGGTAATAATCATTTTGTTTGGATTGGAAATTGATGTTGAGAGATTATGCAAGTGTTGAATTTAATAGCAAAAATCCATTTGCAGTAGAATTAGCTATGATTTATAACAAGTTTTATTTATTTATTTATTATAAAGATTTATTTTATTGTTTTTGACACAGAGACAGACACAGAGAAGGGTGAGAGCCCAGAGCAGTCTCCGTAGTTGCATGTCATCAGTTTTCGACATGATTTTGTTCCACACAGATGGGTGGGGGGCCGCTCAGGGCAGGAACTGGACTAGGGTCCTCCCACATGGGAGGCATGCCCCAGTGAGCCACGGTCTGAACCTGAGTGAGAACTGAACTGGGCGTCTCCTGCATGGAAACCACACCCCAGTTCAGCATATGGGTCTGCATGGGCCAGGGCCAGGATTCGATCCTTGGTCTTTGGGGCTGTAAAGTGAGTGCTTAACCCGCTGAGCCATCCCTGCTTCCCCTCTTATTTTTTTTTTTAATAAAGATTTACGGTATTTTTATTGTTTTGACAAAGAGACAGACAGACAGAAAGAGAGAGCGATAAAGAGAAGGGGGAGGGCCCAGAGGAGTTTCCATTGTTGCGAGTCATCAGCTTTCTACATGGTTTTCATTCCACAGGTGGGCGTGGGACCCAGCAGGGCAGGTAACAGCCAGGGGCTTCCCACATAGGAGGCAAGGCCCGAAACTGGGGATACATCCTAGTTCAGCATGTTGGTCAGCACAGGCTGGAGCTGGGACTCATTTCTCAGACCCCGGGGCTGCAAGATGAATGCTCAACCCCCCAAGCCATCCCATCATCCCCTGATTTGTCAAAAGTTCTTAATATAAATGTTATAAAGATATTTTTTTCTTGGATCACATTAGATTATAATCTTTTAACATATAAATGTTAGAAACTATTATAAAGCAACATTACTTTTTGGCTGTATGTATTATCTTTACATCATTTATCTAAGTTGGCATCTGTGAAGCTGGTTTGAAAGAAGAATTCTTTTCCTTATATGTTTAACTTTGTGCTATTCAACAGTCAAAGACAGTGATACCGGTTCTATTTCTAGTGTGTGCTTTTACATTTTTAAACTACTAGTTGTCTTGGATTTGAAGTGACCTTCCTATATTCATGTGTTTACCACATCTTCTGGTTATTTTCTTAAGATTAAAAAAAAAATTGCAGACTACATTCTTCAAAAGTCAAAAAAGGGATGCCAGGATAACTCAGTGGTTGAGCATTTCCCTCACAATAGTGAGGTCAGGGGTTCAAGATTTGGCCCCAGACCATGGTAACCCATATGCTGAAATGCATAAAAACTAGTAACTGCTGGAATGGATGGGTGGTGAAGGTTCTTGCCTCCCATGTGGGAGTCCCTAGTTCAGTTTCCACCCCTCACAGCCCCATATCTACCTGTGTGGAATGAAACAATGTCACAAATAATGATGTAGAACTATGGAGACTGCTCTGGGTCTTACTCCCTTTCTCTCTCTCACCTTCTCTCAAACAATATAATAAACCTAAAAAAATTCAAAATAAATATTCTTATACATTAAGTCCTCAATGTTGTCGATACATTCTTGGAAACGGACTTCAAGCAAAATGATGTGTAATGAAACTAGTTTTACTATAGGCTAATTGATATAAACAAGAGGTAAGTTCCTACAGCATATTTCTAGTCACAAAAAATATCATCAAACTTCTAAGTAAAGACCCCAAACAATTATAGCTTTACCTTTTAAAATAAATGTGAGTTATAAGTACATTTAAGAAGATAAATAAAAACAAATAAGATAATTATTTTTCATCCTGTTTATTCTAGTTCAGGGCAGCAGGTAGCTAGAGCCTGTTCAGGAAACTCAGGGGGAAAGGCAGGATTTCAACCAACTTGGAGAGGACACCCTGCTTCCATCAGGGGCACACTCACATAAACCTCCACTCAGACTGAGACAGTGCAGACATACCAGTTCACCTTACGTGCACATCTTTGGGTTGTGGGGGAAACGGGACACAGAGAAAACCCACACAAATGGACATGGGAAGAATATGCAAACTCCACACAGACAATGGCCCTGGCTAGGAATTGATTTTTTTCCCTCATAAACATTATAAAGAATGTTATTTGAGGACCTGCTGTATCAATAACATTTTTCTCTTGAATTAAAAAAAATTATTTCCCTGCTGTATTGATTTTGAAATTAAGAAATGAAAAAGCAAAGTATTTCATCATTTAAAAGTTTTGAAAAATGCTGATTGACATAGGAACTCGAATTCCATTGGTATATGATTGCTACCATCTCAGTAGTTTTGAAGTTCTAGCTAAAAAATATCAAGCCATAAATATGCTTTGGTATTAAAATGGCATAATTATTATTATTATTATTTTAAAGATTTATTTTTATTGTTTTTCACACAGAGAGAGAGAGAGAGAGAGAGAGAGAGAGAGAGAGAGAGAGAGAGAGAGAGAGAGAGAGATACAGAGACAGAGAAAGAGAAAGAGAGAAGAGAGAAGAGGGCCCAGAACAGTCTCCATAGTTGCACATCATTGGTTTTTCCACAGTTTCATTCCAAAGGTGAGCGCGGGGCTGCACAGGGAAGGAACCGGGCCGGGATCTCACCCCAGTGAGAACTGAACTGGGGGCACTCCCCAATTCAGCATATGGGTCTGCACGGGCCGGGGCTGGGATTTGATCCTCGGTCCCTGGGGCTGCAAAGTGAGCGCCTAACCCACTGAGCCATCCCAGCTTCCCTGACATGATTATTTTTAAGTGCATAGTGTAGGATTCATGAAAACAGTTGCCTATGTAGTGTTTTCGTCTCTTCTTTTGTGTGCTGCAGAGCTTCTCAAACTTTACTTGCCAATCACCTGGGAATCATGTAAACAGGTATTTTGGGTCAATAATCTGGGGTAGATCTTGATATTCAGCTTTTCTAACAAGTTTCCAGGTGATATAATTGCTGCTGGTTTGGACAATCAAAAGTCCTAATAAATATACCATGCTGGACATTCACTAAATTATAATGGCAAGGATAGTTTGGTAAGTATAAATGATTTAATGCAAAAACAAACAAAAACAAGGCAGAGCTAGATAATTCTCTCTTGAAACTCAAGACACATACTTAAATCAGTCTAAAAGTAACCTCATCCAAATTTAGAAAATGTGGTTAATTTCAATGTTATAGCAATTACTTAGAGCATTATTTTTTACTAAAAATGTATGATAATCTCATACCTTCAGTGATGAAAGACCTTAGATAGCTACTGTTCTACTTTGTAGATGCAGAATTTAAAAATTCATGTAGCTGTTCAAGGAAACTTCTGAGGTCAGAGAACCTAGAATCCGTCTTCCCTTCCAATGCTCTAATTCCCCTTCCCATTTTTTATTGTATTGGATTTTGTGTAGATTGCTGGCTTTTAGTTAACAAGAATGTACTTCCATAAAAATGATTATAAATATTTGTCTAAAAGTGTCCATTTGTAACATATTTTCCCATGTGTATGTATGTTTCAGAATATGGCACAATCATACAGTAAGGCAAAAAACATAGCTTGATAACTCATCAATGCATGTATAAACACTGAAAGAAGATAAACTCTAAATGTGACTATAGAAGTACTAACATTACAAATCACTATATAACTCAGATTCTTAGAGAAAGACTGTTGTTTAAAGCTAGAAAATTTATATCCATAAGATTAGAGTAATATGAGATAGCTTTTAAATTTGTATGCTCTTGAAATACTAGAAAAGTTGGACATACTTGTATCACAGCAAGGGAATTTGTAACTAAGTGCAACACTTCACTTGGTTAAGTTTGATTCACATGAGACTAAAACTTTTCTAACTTATGAGTATTAAAAGGAAGTATCCATAATTTAATGATTTAAGTAAAACAGTATTTTGTATTAAAAATTCATTTAAGCCTCCAGTACTTTAGTAGTCTATAAAATTCTTATCCAGAATGGCTTAAGAGTTAAATTGCAGTCTTAGTAGTGTTTATATTGTATGATGAGTTACTAATATAATCAAGATTCGAATAACTCTCCAATTTTACAAAAAAGAAAAAAACAAAACACTTTATTTTCCACAAGAAAGAGCAATAGGAAAAATCAAATCATTTCCCACATGTTTTCTTAAAACAGAGCCTACAAGGACATAGTCAGCACCAAATAAAAAAAGAAAAACAAAAACAAAAAACAGAGAAATTACAAACAGCCATAATCTATAAAGCAAACATTTATATTGCACTTTGTTTTGCTAACATTTTGGATTTTACTTTTCCTAATTGAAAAATAAGGAATCTATCTTGAATACTGGAATACAACTATGAACCTCACATCTTATGTTAGGAATTGACCAATATTTAGAAAAGAGTAAAAGTAATGTCTCTACATAAGAAAGTAAAATACTTTAATAGAGGAAGTAAAACTTTATTTGATAAAGTTTTATATACTTAAAATTTTATCATTTTGTGATCCAGTGCCAATTACCAGAATATTGGTCATTCTTGCTCCTTGTGTTATTTGTAAAAGTATATGGTGATAAGTATTCCAAAGCTATGCATATCGACAATTGTTCCCTAGTCTGACTTAAGGAAAGGGATCTTCTGACAATCCCCACAAACAAAAATGAAACCACCAAATGCCCTTTATGCCAAATATTCCATTAGCTTCTTTTGAGGGGGACATTCACAAAATGATTTAACAATAAAAAAATATTTCACCCCCATTTCCTTATTATCTAGTATTAAGTTTGCTATGGGAGCCCAAACCCTTTAACAGAATCACTTAAAACGCGATTCATTTTTACACTGGGCTTTCTTCACCCTGTCAGCATTTTTCAAACATGAATTGTCTTCCATGTTTTCTTAAAGGCCACTTATGGAAAAGCCTATTTGTTTTGTATGAAGCTTTAAGACAGTATTTAACCAGGTCAAGCACCAAGCCAGAGTTACTATTATTTTCAGCCACTTTTAACTGTGGGGTTAAATGGCAGGATAGATGTAACATCCATTTCACATGTATGTTGCAACATCAGATGCCGATTAAAAACATCAGAGCTGAATTCCTTCTAAAATAAGACAATCAGTATATTTGGTACCTTGGAAAAAGCCATTTTAATCATCATCATGAATGCTGGTATATTTGTTATGAGCTAACTGTAAATTATCTTTAATACAAACTACAATTTACTGATAATTTTCCCTGTTTTATCTATATATACTCAAAGTGAGTGATTTCTCATGTTTAGCAAAATGTTCTCTAGGGTAATGGAGAAAATCGTTCATTAAAAACCCCACAAAAATATAAAATATTTATTCCAGCACACATTCTAGTATTTATAATTTTGAAGTTACATACTTTTAAACTTGGGTGCTCTCAAGCTCCATCAAGCTTGAGCAGGATAGGGAATGTATAAATTGAACTCTCTAATCATAACCTGAATGTACGTATGTATGTATGTACATATATGTGTGTGTGTGTGTGTGTATATATATATATATATATATATATATATATATATATCAGCTGTCTGGAAAAAATCCAGCCATAAATGGCTCTATTTTTCATATCACATGGCTGAATACTTTCCAGACAGCCCTTGTATTCCTGCTCATTAAAATACTCTGTAACAGCAAAAATGATTTCCAACATATGTGTTTTGGAGGTAATTAAGTGACTACATATAAAAATAAATGCAACTTTCTCCTCTCTAGTGACTGGAAAACTTCCATCCTTGGAAAATAATAATAAAAACAAATTTTTAAGAGCAACAGCCCTTAACTCTTTGCTGGTGCCTGCCATACTGCCTTTCTTTACTCCATTCATAGCTCTTCTATTTTCTTCTTATATGTAATGATAAAAAGGGAATGCGGGTGGGTATCACTTTTGTGTATGTCCCTTTTCCAAATTTCCCTCTCCAAAAAGCCAACCAACCAAACAGAAAAATAACAGTGCAACAAAACACAAATAGCATTCCAACAGTTTGGCAAGTGATGCGTTCACCTGAGATTAAGTGATTTTAGGCAGTCAGTAACAAAATGCAGCTTTGCTGTAATAGTAGAAAGGCAACAAATTCTTAAAAGAAACCAAGAAGGTATACAATCTTGACAGTGTCTTATTAGCTTCCTCCTCTTATCCCTTTTCCCATATATCTGTTGCATATCTACTACAGTAGGCTGCAAAACATACAGCAAGAAGGATTGGCTTGAAGGCATTTGATGTTTGTAAATAAATCCACAATAGGATCCAAGCTGAAGAGGTGATACATGGTCAGCCTAGTAGGACAATTCTGAGCATGTGCATACGCAGGTAGAGTCCAGGCTATATTAAATTAAAAAAAAAAAAAGTCAGTGCGTTTTTTTCATATTAAAGTTTTTTCAAAGCTTTCTTTTGTTCCTTGTTGTGCTGACCACAAACAAGTTTTAAAAGAGTATCAAGAGTCTGGCATAAATGGGGGTGGGGGGGGGTGGGGAAAGCTGTAGTGACATTGAACCGCACAATGTAAGCATTGAGCATGTGCAAATTTTCAAATCAAAAGAAGGAAATCATCCCTCTTTATGACTTGGGTGTCTTGACACGTATGACCATAGGCTAAGACTGCTCTTGGTATGTGCCAGTTTTAAAGGAGAAAAGCTTAGATCTTCAAGCATGTTGGAATAGTCCTAGCATGTTGCTGTAGGCTTCTAACGCACAATCACTGGTTGTTTCATGTATTTCCCATTTTTCTGGGCAAAAGCAATTCCACTTCCTCTGAAAACGTGTCTCCAAGATAGTTCTCTGTCCTCAGCCAGGAAGAGAGATACAGTTCAGAATCCACATAAACTTGATTTAACCAAGTGTTCTTTCAACGAGAGGGGCAGGATGGTCTGTCATCTGCTGACTGATCAGGATTTGGATCAATCTAGAAAGAAAATAGAAAAAAAGTTAGTTATTTAATAAGGTCTAGTAAGAATGCAGCAAATGACTAAGATTTTGAATATTGAGAAATCTACTCAGAAATAACATACAATAAACAGCCTGTATGGGAGGAAATGGTATGAGTACTATCTATAAAGTGCCTGATATGCAATTACTAGATTAATAAAATTTATAAAGGTATGCCTAAATAGTTTCCTTTCACAAAAGCTAATGGTTAAATTTTATCAGAAAATGGAGTTTTACTCAGCACTTAAATAGTACATAAGACTGAAATACACACTGGAAAACATCGTTATAGCAAAGATCTTTTGTAAAGTATTCCTTTTATCCCTTTTACAAAAAAGTCAACTCATCTCTTCTGTGGACTTTGGGAAGAATGCAGTTACATGTAAACCATGTTCTTGGTACTATGTGAGGTAATAAATCATGGGTATAAAACCCCAGAGAAGGACCAGGAATAGTGTGTATCAAGAAATAGCAATGCTGAACCCCAAATGCTTTTGAGGCTTCCCACCTTCTCTATCCCTGACATGACTTTTCATATACACATGTATTTAATAAAAGTGAATATATTTTTGTTGCTTCTAAAGAGAATAGGCACAGGAAGGCAAATTGTTAGGTTTAATACAGTTCTTTTACTGAAAGATGTTTTGGATAAGACCCACTACTTGCATTTATACATGGGACAATCCAAAGTACCTCAGCCACTTTAGGTAAAATGCAGTTTTGAAGAAAAAAAGCCAAATAATTTTAATTTCAATGACTACGCTTTAACAACAACAAAAAAAAGGTAAAAATTTAAAATACCTTTAATATAATTTAGAACACCCCTCCCCCCATACGTGGCCAGATGTTAATTAAATCATATGAACGAATTTAGGGTTTTACAAGTTCTTAAATTATTATCTTTAGTACATTTCAAAAGGTGTAATTTTATGACAAATCGCTTGAAAGTGGACACTTAGATTATCAGTCTTTTAAAATGCTCATTGAAAAGCCAAGAAGCCTCAGATCCAATCAGAAATGATTGACTTAATGAGAAAGAAATGTCTAAATAAAAATGGAATAACAAAATCTGTAACAAGTAGGAGAACATTTTTAGCATCTAATATAAAATTTTATGAATAGGAGTAGCTGGATAGAAAAATTATGTCTAATCGAGAATTTATAAGAATAGACTATGAATATCCTATAATCAGTGAATAAAGTGGATCTCATATTAGCTAAATCCAAAGGAAAACTGAGTCTTCCAGTCATGGTATTGGGGAGTCATTGAGGAAAAAAAGAGCAATTTGTTGAAGAGTGAAACAAAACCTTTTATGTCTTATTTGGGAGTAATATTTCATTATAAAATAGCTTATCTAAACTATAGCAACCAATGGAAAAAAGCTAATATTAAAGTGACTTACAAAATTATGATATATTGGTGCCAAGGCTAACTTTAAAGCTCCTCAAAATATGTATTATGTATGTATGTATTCTGAATATCCCAAAATTAAATTGCTGGATCCCATCCCCACCTACTTGCCTTTGCACATGAGATTATCTTCCTGCCTGAATTTCCCTACCTTTTGAGGAGTACTTATTTTTTAAGATTCAGCTTAACAATCACCTTTTTCAGGGAAACCCCTCCTGATTCCCCAGGCTCAGTAAGATGCTCCACAAAGAAACTGTGCATTCCTTTCACAATGTTATATAATATTTTGCTTCTAATTTTTTTTTTTTCAGCAGACTGTGAGCTTCTCCCAAATAAAGGCTATGTTTTATTCACATAAGGGCTTAGTTGTTATCAATATGAACTGAATAAAAATAATTTAACAGTGTAATAATGTTAGGTGTTTCTTACAAATATGCTATTTTCCCTTATGGCTGAGAATGCTAAAATATGCAAGAAATTAAATTAGGAAAGGGTAAGAAATTTTAGCTATTTAATCAATACTTACAAAATGCCAGTTCTATTGATACTTTAAAATAGATATTATTCCTTTAACTGGCATTTTGAAAGCATGATGTTAGATCATTGTCTTTATGTCCCTAGTCATATAAGTGAAAAGTCCTCCTTCTGGGTCAAATTTAGTAAATACTGAAAACCCTAATCTAATTTTTAATCTATGGTTTTAAATTGTTTCTCTATTATTATTATGATAATCAAAACCTAACTGTATTTTTTAAAAGTCTGCAAAGCTATTTTCCAGGAGAACTAGTCCATTTGATACTTTCATAATTGAGGAGTTGGTACTTACCTCTGAATAAAGAGGTGGAGGCAAAAACCGAAACTCCTGGATATATGCAAATAGTGGTCCTTGAAGAGCTCTCTCAAAGTCATCACAAGCACTCACTGGTGTAAGATTGTTCCGCCTTTGTTCTTCCGTTACCACTTCTGCATAGCTGGGTGGTGCTGAAGGAAAAAGATACACGCAATTCGAACAGCATGTTCTGATGCATGTCAAAATACACAGAATAGTAGGTATTAAAAAGAAATATCAAAATAAAATAATAGTTATTTGTTTTGTGCTCAAGACTAGGGGGATACATGTTTTAAATCTAACATTAGGGGCATACCTTCTCTTTCAAGGCATTATAAACAAAAATTTAATCATAAAATATCAAAAGCAAAATTATGTTCTTGAATATAATAAGAGACTAAACTTAGATATACATTATCAAATTACCTTCAGGTCTTTCAGGTAGGGATAAACCAAGCCAGTTCATATTCATGCTACACTGACTGCTTACGCTTGAGGTTCTGCTACCAAATGGATGTAGAGGAATGGTACCAATGACAAGAGGCAAATTAAGAAATAAATCCATAGCTCCAGGAATATCCACATATACCTAAACAGTGAAAGGAGATGTTAAGTTTAGAATGCCAAGTATCATTTCATTTTGAAAATCTAATGACCCAATTTTGATGTTATTTGAGGCCCTCATTCACTTTATTTTTTACATATATACAAATGATATACAAGAAAAGTTTCTCCATATTGTATAGTATATTTACATATAAGGTAAAATTAGTAATTACAATTGAAACTAAAATATGTATCATTATATGGAATATAAAAATCAAATCATGTATCTAATACAAAATGCTAGCTTCATGACTTTAAGATTTACCAAAAACAAAACAAAACAAAACAAACTTAAATTTATACATACCATTAGTGAATATTCCACACGGATTATACTACAGTCGAGAATAGATGGAGAAACAGGTGGAATTTTCAGCAACTTGCCATTCCATGTTTCTGTCTTTCCAGATGATAAGGACTCCCCACGTAAGTTAGCCACAAGCTGTTTGACTTCCTTCATTTTCCCTTTGGCATAGAAGGCCTGTGTTTGGTAAATGGCTGCCTTTGGCACTACCATTCGGGAAGAGCAGTTCTCAATCTCAGCAAATATCTGAATTGATTCACCTAGAGGAAAAAAAAAAATCACCTACTGTTAAAAAAACCAAACCAAAACAATAAAAACCCCAAAACAAATGTAGCCTTACGCTCAAGTATAAAAGTTCAATAGACTACACGGACAAGAAGCTGTCCTAAGAGTGCCAAATAACTTAAGAGTAATAAAAAGAACTACTCACTTACAGTGCATATCTAAAAAAAGTACATTCTAATTTATGAAAGCAAACTGGATAAGCTCAATTTATGTTATTTTACCAAAAAATGCTGTAGTGTGTTTGCATTTAGTAGAAATATTGTAAATTTAACCACAAAGCCTAAGTGAAGAAAGACTGTTTGGGTGGAAATCCACCTTATACGTACCTGGGGTATAGCCCTTCCTTTCGATTTTGGCACTTAAGGATATTGGGCCTGAGGTACAGAACCAGCAACAGAGAGTCTTTTCTTTTGTGCCTGCTTGAGGTGACTGAAAGAAAGAAATTTAGAGAGAAAGATTAACATATGAGTTGGAATGGCTTGAAGAATTTAACATTAAAAGCAGTGTTGTCTTTGTTTGGGTACCCAAATATACTTTGTTGTTTTTTTTTTACTAACCAATGACTCTGAATTACATTATTATTTTTGTTTTTATGTAAGTTTATATTCAATTAAAGAAAAAAGAGCACAGAGCTTAACACCATAGTCCATAAACATAGTTTTCGCCCACACTATTTATATATACAGTAATTAAAAACCAACCAACCAAACAAACAAAAAATCCTTCCCACATTCCATTTAAACTACCTTAAGTAAAAAGGCAGGTTGGAAAGCAACATGGTCATAATCCCAAATGTTAACATCTTGATAAAAATTAGTATGTAAAAGGAAAGTTCATTTTAAAAATTTGCTTAAAGATGTTATCATTTGTTTAAACCAATTAAAGTTTTTTGAAGTCAAATTTCAATCTTGTGAAAAATACAATTATAAAAGGTTTCTTTTAAAATAGAATTAATTTTTCATGAAAGTTATAATCTTCCCATCATTTTGACAACTATCCCTATATTACAATAATGCAAAGCAGTACAAAGTATAGATTATTAGTGATTATGTCCTATAATAATTATTACTACTACTGTTCCTCTTCTACTAAAATTATCCAGGGAACAGATTTATTTTTTGTTACTGCTCTAATCTTCTGAGTAAGAGATATTTCATATCATGTACTGGTCTTTTAAATTTTCCTTAAAGTTATTACAGTATCAGACAATATAAGCACATTCTTCATTAGTTTGTGTGTCCACGATTGTGTTTTTAAAAATTAACTATTTATGGAATTTTAAAATAAAACCACTATTTTAAAATTATAGTTCAGGTGATTATTCTGTAATATTTGTATGTCAAAAACAAAAGGTTGGGGAAGCCAAGATGGCTCAGTGGGTTAAGTGCTTACTTTGCAGTCCTGGGGACCAAGGATCGAATCCTGGCCCCGACCCGTGCAGACCCATATGCTGAACTGGGGTGTGCTTCCCATGCAGGAGGCCCCCAGTTCGGTTCTCGCTCCCTGGTTTGGCCCCTGGCTCGAGGGGACATACCTCCCATGCTGGAGTCCCCCAGCCCAGTTCCCACCCTGTGTGGCTCCCGCCCACCTGTGTGAAACAAAACCATGTCGAAAACTGAGGAAGTTCAACTATGGAGACTGCTCTGGGCCCTCCCCCTTCTCTCTGTCTCTCTCTGTCTCTGTCAAAAACAATCAACAAACAAACAAACAAACAAACAAAAAAACAAAAGATGAAGAATTCAGTCAATTCTTACCAGTAATGAAGGAGTGTTGATATCTATATGCTCAAAGACAGTAAATTCCTTCTTTAATTTTACTGGTAGAAGCCAAGGCCTGTGCAATTCGGCTTTTACCCAATAGCGCACACTGCCATGTCGGCCTTCGAATGAGGTAGCAAGTGGTCTGCAGAATATAAAGGTCAATATATTAATTTAAAACCTCTTTCCAATAATTATACAGTAGATCAGCATAGAAGTAGTAATATATTGATTGTACTGTTTATCAATGAGGTATCACACATAAAAAACCTGTTTCCAAATAACAATAAGTAATAGTTAAATATTGTGGAAATTTTGCTTTAAAAAATCAGAATAATACAATCCATTTAAACAAAGAGTCTACTTTTAATGCTGGATGCAAAATTACGAATATTTGGAAATGATTAATTCTTGAAAAGGTCAACAAAAAAAAAAGAATGGTTTAACTATTTCTATTGAAAAATTCTAGACACTGGTTAAACATTCAGACCATATTCCCCAGAGTGCTCCACTATTCATTTGTTAGAAATTATAGAAATTACTATCTTTTTATAGCAACTAATTTAAAAAGTCTAGAAGAGGCCCAGAATTAGTCATTATAATTTCAAACATTTCACATTTCACAAAATCCACTGAAATTCTAACTAGCTGCTTTTCTATTTCCTTGTTTATTCACATCCTAACTCTTTTTAGCCATGTTTTCTCATTTTACTCTATAGGCTTAAAAAAAAATTCTAATAACCTGAATCAAGAGAAATCGGAACTGTTAAGAATTTCATTAGAAAAATGCCTAATGATCAGTTATTTACAAGGTAGTGCTAGCTTAGTTTAGTATGAGAAGTAGTGGTACTTTTATAATTCATTTTTTTTTTTTTTTGCTTTTTAGACTTGCATTAATTTGCATAGTACAGAGAAATAAAATGTAGTATTTATGCTAGACTAATCTAGAGTCCATTTTAAATGACTGGTTTACAAATAGAATTTTAAATAAACATTAAATTAATTTCCTCCATCCTTTGAAAATATTCAAGCCCAATATGAGCCTTAGTGTATTCACAGACCTAAAATATTTCTCTCTCAAAAGAGATCAGGGAATTATACTATTAAAAATGATTTCTTAAGTAATATAGTAAATAGAACACCCTGAAAAATACCATTCATAAACTCTATCCACACATTATGTACTAGAATTAACAAAAATATAGAATTATGTACATTTGGCAATTGATAAATTCTTATGTAATGTAAGTTGTTTAGAACAATTAAGTGATATTTTGTGTTTCTTAGTATCTGCCAAAGGTATTAGTTAAAAAACTTTTCTTACCTCTTCTAACAATCTGTTATTATATTATGAATATACCACTTTCTTTCCTTTTATATAGATTCCAAGCCTTATATTAAGGTATCTCCTCTGATGGATATTTCTGTTTAAGTCTAGGTTACATCGCTTGCATGACCTTCTCAATAGTTCTTTGCTCAGAAGCTACTTAATTTATATCAAAAGAACATCACTTCTAAGGTTAGAATATTCCTAATTATGTTTATATTCTTAGTTTAACTGGTGTTGGTTAATATAGCAAAGAAAGAATACTGAATTTTCATAAATTACTGAGTAGGAGACTTGGTATGTTCTACCTTTTTAGCTAATGCTAACTGATGATTAAGTACACAATGCTTAACTATTTGACTAGCACCTTCCAATTCACTCACATTAAATGAAATACTATTCAAGTTTTTAAAACCCCATAAATCTTAAGATAGAGTACTAGGAATTAAGCTTTCTATAATTTTCCCACACTAGGTATAAAAAGTTGGTTTTTTTTTAGTACGGGTATATTGTTTTCCTCTAGCAAGTTTCACTAATAAAAAGGTATTTTGTTTTGTTTTTTTAATTAAAAAGATTTAAGCTTAGAATAATTTTAAAGAATGGATGTCTATGAAAAATGCCTGTTGCTTCTAATACTTACGTCTGTGGAAGCTCGAAGCTGAATGCATATTCATGCCTTCCTGAATGAATAGTGTTGAAACCTTCTTCGGAATTATCATCATCTAAAACAAATAGAAAAAGAAATTTATTAAACCTTCTTCACAGTGGCATAACTTTAAAGATGTTCATATGATAATTAAGGCCACAAGCTTTGGAGTCAGAGATCTGAGTTCTAATTTCAACTTCATCACCTCCTCTGGATAAAAATCCTTAGTCTTCAGTTGCCTCATCTGTAAAATGGGGTAATTAATACTCATACCCCATATGTGGTTTTTAATGGAAAATGGCCCAGAACTGTAAGGCATCTGTATCTAATATATTAGTAATATTCTAAGATTCAGAGCTCAAATCTCAGGTGTTAATTATCTTTGTCGCCAATGATTTACTCAAATTTATCATATTAAAATTATATATAAAATGAACAGTTCATGTAAACCCCTTAAAAATGTCAGTTTTTATACAGAAGATGTGAATGTTACTATTATAAAATTACTAGAAAACTTTGTCAAATAGGTGTTGGTATTTAAAAAAAGGAACAGTGATTTTAATGTTTCACAGCTAAAAATATCAATTTTTATTGAATGTAAAATGATGACAATACCCAGTCTGTCCTAGCAACAGATAAAGATTTGTATATATAAAAACAAGTATTTGACTTAAAAAGTGCCTGCTCACCAGGCAACAACACTCACCTACATCCTTGAAAAATGTAGTATAACCAGACTCTCCTATTGATTGAAAAAATGAATGCCTTTATTTTAGAACCACTTTCTTTTGGTCATATATATTATTTTTTAAATGTCCCCAAAATATAATAACGAAAACATGAGGGGTTTGTTTTTTTAAAACGATTTCTTAAACATCTGACTACATAATTATATAAATGTCTTAATATATGTAGTTTTCTCTGTAGGAACCTTTATCATTAACCATGAGTGAAAGAAACTAGTATTATCATTTTAACTTTCCCTCACCAAAGTATCGAGTATACATATTAAAAGTGTTGCTTCCCTTACATCAAAGGAGAAAAAAAGCACATAATGTGGTTACTTTTATTCAAAATCATGATGATTCCCTTTTAATCTCAGTACCATCTTCCTTGTCCCCTGTGCAAATCTTTTGAACGAATTTCAGCACCAAAAATTGGCTCGTGAGTTGGGAGGCCATTTAAATTGGTTGCCCTTGAAAGCACCCAAAGTTTGCTTCCTTCTCCCTTTCTTTCCTACTGCTCCCTTTTTGTGCCAGCTCAGCAGTCTCATTGAAGGTAGCAGGGCGGCCGCGCGGTGGTAAACAAGTGCCGGGCTGTCAATCAAGAACTAGACCCGAGCAGGAGAGGACCGGCCTAAACCGGCGCGAGCAGATCCTAGCCGGCCCTTGCGCGCCGCCGCCGCCGCCACCGCCCGCGCGCCCCGCTATACATGCGGCATACGTCGCTGCCGCTTGCGCTCTCACCCAAGCCTGCTGGACAGAGGGCGGGGCGACCGTGTAACAGCGCTTCCGCTTTACAGACCCAGCTGGTGACCGGTTAGATCTGGCTTGGGCTACCCTGACACCTTTGCAGTTGCGGTGAGGGAAACTGGGGCGAAGGGCTGAGGGAGGGGGTAACTCCCCATAAGACAATGGGGGGGGAGGGGGCAAGGAATACTAGCCAAGGTCCCTACCCAGCTTTCGATGTTATTGTCACTTTTCCTTCTCTGGGCCAGCCTTTGCTATCTCCCCTCAGGTCAAATTAAGGTAGCCGGTCTGGTGACCATATAGGTCAAGAAACAAGCTTTGTTTCAGCACAGGAAAACCAGGCGTTCACAAAGCCACCTGACAAATAGGAAAATGGGGTCCTCCGAACTCTGCCCACTTAAGTTCGCTCTCATTAGGATTGTCAGCTAAAGTTGCGCCCAGGGTCATTCGGCACCTGTAAGGCCCTAAGCTTCTCCCCTCTGCTCTCTTGACACCTGAAGTCATTTCTTTTGGGGGCCTAACACAGGCCGAGGCGAGGTGGCAACAGAAAGTGATGTGTATGACATAGGATCTGGACACCTCCAGAAACCCAGGGAGAGCCGCGAATAGGCGTAGAGGCGACTGCTCTAGAGGGACCTTTACCGGCGCACGCCGGTTCTAAGCCTCGCCCCAGCCGGCCCTCTCCCCACCCGCCTGCGTCCAATCCAATCAGAGCCTGGCATCACCTTAGCAACAGGCTAACAAACCCGGCTCCGCCTATCCTTGGTCACCTGGGGCGGGGTCTCGGTTACCAGGCTAGTTTGAGAGGTCCCAGTTTTAAGTCATTGAAACTATTCCAAGCTAGGAGCTCGTCCACATTTTGCAGGGGATGTGGGGAATCGCTTGGGGACACCTAGCACGTAATGCTACATAATGAAACCATGGAGCAACTAATGAAACAGTTTGTACCCATAAATCGTTATTCTACTGTTAGCCCATTGCAAGCCGCAACTTCTTAAAAACCTTTGTTTCTTCTCATCCATTTCATATAAAGCTGCAATGTCCAGAAAGGTTCACACACAAACTCCTGTGCCTGCTTTTCAGCAAATACCAGGACTGTCATTAGGCACTTGCATTTCTTATCGTTACTCTTGGAAATATTAACTAGAAATTATTTCAGGATGCAAATTACCTATATGTAACTGAATGCCTCAAGAATTTATTTCATCTTACTATTTTTAAAAACCGTGCATTAATGGTGTAACTGAAAGCATCCTTCATTTCTACACTTGCCTTTAGTGAAATTAGCGCTTCCTCCGGCATGTATTTTTTTATTATTATTATTAAAATGTAGGTAAAAATGGGCTCTACTCTGAAAAATAGTCAACATTTGAACTAAATACTGCATTAAAAAGGAGAAGTACAAAATTACATAACCACTTTTAACATTATATTCTTCTTGGTCTAGGAATTAAGTCATCGCCACCACCTGACGCGTGTAACCAATCTGCTGAGAGCTGAATAAGCGCCCCTCCTCACCACCCCCCAGAACTGGTCCGAAACAGGATTGAACCGCTTCTAACAAAGGGTGGAAACTTAGAAAAACAAGCTTAGACTCTCCTATATTTCTACAGTGTAATGATTTAAACAATTGATTGGAAATCTCAGGACCCCTTCTCCCTTTGACAACCCTTTATCTCCCTTTTCTAACCAAAATTCAAATCCAATGTGCCAAATACTTTTCAATTCCATTTGACTGGCTTGGGTTTCATTGGATGCACTTCCAAAGTTAGGCAGGATGCTTGGGAAAAAAATTTACTGATTCTAAATGGCTTCTACAACTGATTTGAAACCTATCATGATAAATATTGTCCTTTAAAACAGGGAATGCTTGATATAAATTTCTAAAAGAACTGGAATGAATAGGGAAAAAACACGTGCGGTGTTGATACCATATGTCAAAATAAGCCACAGAAACCCTTTATCAAAGAACAATGATCATTTCTTTTAATTCTTTAGCGTGCCAATATTAAAAATGAAATACATCTATGAACCCACCTAAAAATGTTATTCCATTTCTTCATTGAAGCTTAGTTTTTAAGATCTAAGGTTGCAGAATACAAGGGAAAAAAATCTCATCGGGCTGAAGCTTTTAGCAATTCAGTTGACAATATATTAGTAAAATTATTTAATTGGATTTAAGCAGAATTTATAAGTAAGGTTCATATGGACTGCAAATGGGAACGGCACAGATCAAGCAGTTATAGAGGTAGTTGAATAAGTGCAGTTTGCGGTCACTTTGCAGATGCCTGCATACATTACGACTTAACACAAGACGAATGTCAAGGAGAATTCAATCTTCCAACTTTGCTAATCTTTATCAAACTGCTATGTGTTATACGGGGGATAGAATAACATTAACTAAGAAAAATTGAAAATGTACTTTGTCAAAGAAAACAGGCTTAATGATTTAAATAAAAACTTACCTCTTTCATGTCCAATTAAGATGTCTTTATGGTTGAAATATTCTACTTCTTCAGTGTAATTCTGTGTATAGGCAGTATTGGAGCCGGCGTTTCTAGATTCGGTCCAGCGTACTTTCGCATGTCCTCTTGCATGAATTTTAAGGGATTTTACTCTGATTTCTCCAGTAACTTCTAAATTCACCCTTCCTGAGACTGTATCCCCACTAGAATACACAGGGACATTGCTGTCATTAAGACAGTCAAAGCTTATTGTCAAACTCTTCACCTTTCCCAGCACCATGTTTATAACAAAATCTATAAAAATATAATGTAAGACAAAAAAATCAAGATCACATATAAAATGTGATCTGCACTTAACACTGATCTATGTCTTTGCCGTGCAAAAAAGCTTGCAGGCAAGATCAGTGAGTCTTTACAAATAGTTCATTGAGATTTCTTAAAAAGTCAGGCAGCGGAGAGGTTGCTGCTCTACGATACCGCAGCTAGTCTCAGTGGTCTCCTTACAAAGACGGGTGGCTGGAGGCTGCCAGCTCACTTTTAAGAGCAGCTTTGTGAAAAACAACCCCAGTGCGCACGCGCATGCCGCGGGTGCTGCCCGCCCTCCTTGCGCGCCCCCTCCCGCGCCGGGCTTGCTAGCTCGCGAGTACAGTAGGTGTACAGCTCGAGGAAGAAGACACTGGGGCTGCCGGGAGGCTGAACCTGACTTCTCTTTATTGTGGGCTCTTATTGGTAGGCAGGCAGAGGCTACCGTAAACCCTCGAAGTGCTTTCTGGAGCCCCTTACCGAGCACACTATTTCAAGATAATGGCAGAGGGTGATACTGGGGGACAAGGGTTGGGTGGGGAGCTGTTTGCAAAGCCAAGTAAGGATAAGCTGCTGAGTTCTCAGCCCGAAGCGTGCGTTATAGGCACTGCAGGGTTTTGACCACTGCCTGGCTGGGAGGAGGAAAAAGTGATGTGTGAGATAGGGGGAGGGAAGAAACCGGTTGGGCAAGGGGCTGGTTGCTGGGTAAAATCTAACGAATTTCAAAATAAAACGTAATAAAACCAAACAAGAAATAATATTCTTAGACATGAGCATTCTTTTTAATTTTTAAACCATTGCTTTGTATGCAGGGTGGAAATGAACTCAGTCGAACCCAAATGAATCTTAAGAGAAAATACCATAAGGAGTAAGAGGAAGAAGTGTAATTTACTCATAGGTTTTGCTTTCTCCAACTGCTTTCTCTTCCATCTCTTAATTAGATAGCAATGAAAACAACCAAGTTGTTTGCATGATGACACCAGGGGGAAGAAAGGCTTGACCACTTCCTCGAAGGAAGAAAAAGTTTTTCTTAAGGGAACCACCTACGGCTAGAGTTTCAGGGTATGACATGATTATAACTCCTGTGTCCAGGGGATTAAGAATAGAGTTCGGCCTAAAAAAACAAGCCATTTTATAAAAGACAGCATGACATAGTGTTTTAGCTGACAATGAACTTACAACAAGAGCGGAAAATCTTTGTTAGAAATAAATGAAATAATGAAATAAATGCATAACTTTAATTTTTAATTTTTTATAGGCATGATTTGGTATAAGTAGGGCTTAATTTTGTAAAGCTTCAGTTTTAATTTGCAGCCTTGGACTGTTCAACATAACACACCTTAGAGATACATTTGTCTCTATATTGTGAACGTTTTGGTAACAAGTGGCAATGCTTTTATAAAATCACACTGGTATTCAAAGCAACAACATAAACTTGTCTAGAATTTTTATAATCAGGAGAACTTATGAGAAATATAGAAAGGAAAAGTATGAATCTGGAGCTATCTATATATAAACAAATACACTTTGGAAAATTTTTAGCTGTGCTGTCTAAAACATTTTAGATTCTGGTGCAGTATATTTGGATAGCTTGACCCTATGAGTCAGAATAAGTTAAATTCGTTGAGCTTGCTGTTTTCTTATTTATTTGGAAGAAACAAAACTGCGTTAGTTTTATTGAGGGTATAAATATGAAAACGATTTCAACAGTTAATAGGTAGGCCATTTATCTCTGGTAAAGTTAAGATGGTTATGCCTAAGACTATGAGTTCATGTATTTCCGTGGGAAACAGTCTTTTCCTCTCTTTGGTCGACACCTGGTGGAAATTGTTGTTCAAGTACTTTGATCTTGTACTAGCTTTGATAACAGATACTGCTTGGTTTTTTTCGCCACCTTGTGGTAAAAATGGTGAATTTGCTAAAATGTCAGCTCAGCATTAAGGTCAAATATTTAAATATTCAAATGACATTGGGTAAGGAATAAATTTAAAAATGCAGTACACAATAAACCTTCATTATTAAATTTGTTTTAATGATTACAGGTTAGTGAACAATAGCTGAATTCTTCAGAATTTTAAGTAAAACTTTACCAGTTAAAATACATTTCTGAAAAAATAAGTATCTGCTGTTTAAATAAACTAGATTTGCGTTTACCCAAAAAGAATACTAAGAGATTCACTTGTAGTTTGGAAAATTGTTTTAGCACATTAAATGATTCATTCTTGTCACCATATTACATTATTTTTTCTGTTTGAAGCATTTAGGATATAATAAATCATTTTCTTTATTATTTATTTTGCCATTTCTCTTTATTTTATTTTTCCTGTGTCGCCCTAAATACTTTTACTACACTTGATCTTAGCCAAAAGGCCGAGAAGCGATACCCTAAATACTTTTAAACTGACAAGTTGCCAAGAATTTCTTATCCCATATCATTTTTATTTAATATCCTACTCACCAGCAGTAATTATCACCTTTCCTCTTGTTGGATTTAGTCATGTGACTGTTTCTTTAGGGCCAAAACTCGAGTTTACTTAATTTTGTTTTCCTCCTACTTATTCAAATAATGCAAACACCAAAACAAACAACAAACAAAAACCTGGTGTTTCTAAATCCCTGTTATGTTTTCATTTCTAAAAGAAAAAAAACCCCTAAATTTTGAATGTTTTCCCTTGTAACTTTTATCATGTCCCTATTAAACACACCTGTGTAAATATCTACCCATTAGATATTTTGAAATGCGGTACTGTAGCCATTCATTATCCTGGGCTTCTGGACTTGCTTCCCTTGGCCCTTACTGTATTTTGCATTATATTTAAAAACTTTTTCCTATTGCACCCTAGTTTATGTCTCAAATGCCACCTCCTACTCATCTACTAACTCGATATACTACTGTCACGTACATCTTCTTGACAGTAGATGTTAGCTTGTCTCACTGTTGCCTATGTGCAGTTGCATGCTGCTTTCTGTTCCCAGAACAGCATCCCACTGTTATGTTATCTCCTTTCTCTTCTTACCCCTTTACCAGATTGTTGCCACAATTGAGTAAAATTCCAACTAGACAGAATAAATATGACTTTCTTTTTATGGTAATTTTTTCTTGGGTTTTTAATTCAGTGCTGTTCCACCTTACTGTCTCAAGGTTTAAACTCAATCTCAAGAATTTTGTCAAAAACTGACAAATAGTAATTGCTATCAATATGGATAACATTGAGGCAATAATAATAGTTCAAAATTACTGCCAAGTCTGGAGTTTTTTCACCTATTGTATCAAAATGTTCAATATTGTAAAAAAATAGAAAGCAATCTTAACTGAAAGTTTTTAAAGATTTATTTTTATTGTTTTTGACAGAGAGAGAGATACAGAGACAGAGACAGAGAGGAGGGGGAGGGCCTAGAACAGTTTTCATAGTGGCAAATTATTGGTTTTTCCACATAGTTTTATTCCACAGGTGGGCATGGGGCTGCACAGGGCAGGAACAGGGCCAAGGTCTCATCCTGGTGAGAACCAAACTGGAGGCGCTCCCCAGTTCAGCATATGGGTCTTCACAGGCCAGGGCCGGGATTCAAGCCTCGGTCCCCGGGGCTACAAAGTGAATGCTTATCCCACTGAGCTATCCTGGCTTCCTCAACTGAAAGTTTTAATGTGTGGTTTTAAGAAAAATAATACGAGCAGTCATCTGTTTCAAAAAACATGTAAAATCAATGCTTATTTCTTATTTTAATGCCTGACAGACTTGGGTGCTGTAAAAGTAAGGGAGGTTTTTTGTTTTTGTATTTTTTTTAGGTCTTAATTTTGTGTTTCAAGATTTCGTAACTGACTTAACTGTTTAATGCCTTCAAAATGCAACATATTTGATTTTGATATGGAGACTGGAGATAAGATTTGCTGTAGTACTAGCAAAATCTGTAAGATTTGTTTTTTATATTGGTAGTTAATTATATGGTACGTTCTTCATACTTCCTAGACATTTAAATATAGATTAATTGTAGATTTTGTGAGAAAATTCAGTACCAAATTTGGTTTCTATTCTCCCTCATTATGAAATTGTGTAAAATGTGTTATGAGAGTGCCTTTAATCTTTTATTTCTGAATTATTGATTTAAAAGAAAATTATCCATAATTCTATTATCTACCCAGAATATATCATTGTTAACTTTTTCGACATTTCCATCTAGATCAGGGTCGGGCAAGTCATTGATTATGGTCCACCAGTGGACCATCAAGTAATTTTGGGGTGACTGCATGAATTAAGAAAAAAATGTTACAGTGTATGTCATATTACGCCAGGGCCTAGTGGCTAGGAAGCTAAATGTAAAAGGAATACATTTTACATGTACACATGTATAACTGCTAAAGGTGAGAATTGGCTCTTCACGGTTGAGGCAGCTGTATGTATTTAAGCAAGCAAAAATAAATAGCAATGGACTGTAACACTTGGAGAAAGAAGTA
The DNA here is from genome assembly GCA_004027555.1 of Craseonycteris thonglongyai. Lineage (NCBI taxonomy): Eukaryota > Metazoa > Chordata > Mammalia > Chiroptera > Craseonycteridae > Craseonycteris > Craseonycteris thonglongyai. Next base: position 36,553 of record PVKE010010917.1, read on the forward strand.
GCCCTTGCCCTGAAAAAGTCTACCTTGGCCTAATCCAGATGTAGAAATAAGAAAGAAGAGCACTGCCAGTTAAACTATGACAATGTTTCATATCTTGTAGAATTCCTTGACCACAGATCTGATTAGTGCCACTAAAGGACAGTCTCTTGAGTGGATTTGTAACACTTAGGGCCTACTAAATTGGATGAATTGGGAAAGCTTATTTGTCCAAGCTTAAGTGATGTTGGACCTGAGAATCAAAAATGCTAAATTTCTTTTCTGAACTGTTTTATGACTTTTGACCAAGCAATATTTTATGTAGCGATGGTAAAAACATAATTATAATAACAAATATTCTTCATGATATTCTGCTTTAGTGTTAAAGTATATTTGAAAGGAACTAGTTCTCAGTTTTTTATATCAAATTCATATTTGGCTAAATGAAATTTGATATTTGACATCTTGCTTGGGGAGCGTTGCCCTTCCAATAATTTACATTTTCTTTATTGATGAAGAAAAACTTAATATAAATGATTTTAAGAGCCCAAAACTTGCTATTTACTGCCACAACCTTCACAATACTGATTAATGAAAGTATTTTTCAAGGATTTTCCCCTTACTTTACTATTGTTAACAATGTTTACTTATGTTACAATTTAAAAATTGTGAGAGAGAATTAATTGCTTCTCATCCATCTGTGATCAGCTCAGTTTTCATGTTACTGTCTTTCCTGGTGGAGAATTTTATTTGCAACCACATTGAAGTAGTTATGATGACATACCGGTAAGTGTTTGTTGTTGAAAAGCTATAAGGAGAAGGGACAATTTAAGTTTAAAATTGTGTTGAGGACTCACTGCCTCCAGAACTCTAAGGGTTTCAATGAACTTTTGTTTCAGGGTTAAAGCTAAACTTTAAAATCCTACTTTTAATCTATGACCTAGTAAATTCACATTTGGATAATGAGCAGTTGGTTTTATAGCTGTTTTTTGTGTAACATATGCATCTTTTTAGTTCATATATAAACTACTTAATACATTTTAATGGAAACATGAAGCAACTGAAATTTTCTGCCTCAAATTGATATTTATAACATTTTTGTAGTTATATATGCATTTCATTATTTTGCTGTAGAGAATGATAGAAAGGAATTATGGTTATAAAATGATGACTTGAACTTAAATCTTATTTTTACTCTCTCAGTCTCATGTGTTTGCATGTGGATATAAGGAAAAACTTCTCATAAGATTTTACATTCTTACAGTAAAAAAATTGTTTAAAAATAACATTCCATTATCAATATATCATATATCAATAAATGTTTATTGGGTGTTTATTATGTGTCAGACACTATGCTTAGTGCTGGATCTATAAAAATGATTAACACCTGAGCATTAGATAAGACAGAGAGAGTGCCCTTGAGAGTGCCCTTATGAGGGTGAAAGGCAAGAGATCTATCTATGGTGGATATGGAGTCAGAGAAGGATGAGGAAAGTAATGACAGACAGACAGTCTATAGATGCCTTTGTGGTCAGGCAGACATTTAAAGAATGGACATGCTACAGATATTTCTAGCAATGATGGAGTCAAGAGGAGTTTTGGGAATTGGTAAGCCTGGCTGATAATAAGTGATGGAAGCAGGGGGTCAGGGTTGGTGGGATGAAGCAGATAGTTTTCTTTTATAGGTATATAGGACATGTGTACATTAGCCAAGAAGTCCAGAAACCACCAGGTTGTACACTGTGTGGTATGTGTGTGTGAGAGAGAGAAAAAGAGCATCATTATAATATCTGGAATACTAGCATATTTTAATATGGTTATTATAACCATAAAATAAATAAATAAATAAATATAAATATATATATATATATTTTTTAAATTTATTATCTTAATCATTTCTTTTTTTTTTCAATTGTTTTTGACAGAGAGAGAGAGAGATATAGAGACAGAGAGAGAACTGAACTGGGGGCACTCCCCAGTTCAGCATATGGTTCCGCACGGACCCAGGCCGGGACTCGATCCTCGATCCCTGACACTGCAAAGTGAGCGCTTAACCCACTGAGCATTCCCGGCTTCCCCAAAATATATTTTTTTACTTATTATCTTAGTTGTTCTTCCTAATGGCCCTATGTGGTAGATACTACCGTATTTTCCCGCGTATAAGACGACTGGGCGTATAAGACGACCCCCTAATTTTATAGTTAAAACATAGGTTTAGGCCTATATTCGCTGTATAAGACTACCCCCCACTTCCGAGGCTGTAGTCTTATACAGCGAATATAGGCCTAAACCTATGTTTTAACTGTAAAATTAGGGGGTCGTCTTATACGCCCGGTCGTCTTATACGCTGGAAAATACGGTATTACAATATATCCATTTTGTAAACAAGGAAACAACTTAGACTGATAACTTGCCCAATTTCATACAGCTAGTGATAGGTGGTGCTAGCTGAGCTTATGCTCGTAATCACTAGGCCATACTGCAAGCAAGTCAGTAGGCTTATTTATCAATACCTCCTCCAAGAAGGCTTCTGTAGCCATCCTCTCCTTCCCCAGTTTGGATTATGTGTTTCTCTTATGTGTTCACAGCACCTTTTAAAAATCCAATACGCTAACAGTATTTTATGTAGTTTGTACATTTATTGTCTCTTCTGTAATACGCCAAGCCTCTCAAGGACACTCTCTATGTCTTATCTAGTGCTCAAGTGTTAATCATTTTTATACCAGGGCTGTCCAAAAATCCAGCCATATAACCATTCTCCTTATATTGACAATGGCTGGATTTTTTCTGGGAAGCCATTGTATTTCCAGCACTTAGCAAGTGCCAGACATATAATGCACACCCAATAAACAGTTATCGATATGTGATAAATTGATAATGGAACATTATCTTTAAACAGTTTTTTATTCCAAGATTGTAGAATCTTATGGGAAGTTTTTTCATATAACCATGTAAAAATATATGGGACTGATGAAGTAAAAATAATATTTAAGTTCGGACTATCATTGTATAAATGTATGCTTATTGCTACTAGGTCACTATCATAATGCATTGCCTAATTCCATTCAAAGAAAATAAGAATTACTGGCTTTTGCTAATATGGAGTTTTACAGTTATAAACTAAAGTAATGATCATATTAAAATATGATCTCTTCTCAGCATTTTTCCACTTATGTTTGGAACATCATTTATAAATGATAAACAAAGAGTCTTCTAGCCTTCTATTGATTGCTTAGAAAAAAATCCAATTGTGTCTCACGGCAGTGAGCAAATTACCCAACTATGTGAATTAGGGAATTTAAATGAAACTTGCAATACTGTCTGCCTGTATTTGTTTGTTTGTTTGTTTACCTGTATTTTTAATATACAAGGTCTGACAATTAAGTTTATGAACTTGCCACTGTGTGCTTATGTTGACAGTACTATACAAACAACTCAGTAAGATTTTCTTTTTTTTTTAACTGAACTGGGGGCCTCACCTCATTCGGGAAGCACACCCCAGTTCAGCATGTGGGTCTTTCTGGGCCAGAGCCAGGATTCGATTCTTGGTCCTCGGGGCTTCAAAGCAAGTGCTTAACCTGCTGAGCCATCCCGGCTTTCCCAAGTTTTATTACCTTGGTATATCAGTGTCTCATAGCTGTGTTCGTATCAATGTGTGACAGTGTCTTGCTGAGTGGTGTTCATTGTTGTTGTGTGTTGTGCCATTGCAAGAATATCAGAGCTTGAATTAGCAATGAACAAACATTCAGTTTCTTGTTCAGCTTGGCAGGAGTGGAAGTGAAATCAGGGACATGTTAGTCCAAGTTTATGGGTATAATACCATGAAGAAAGTGGCAGTGTACAAATGGATTAAACATTTTTTTTTAAAGATTTATTTATTGTTTTTGACAGAGAGAGAGATACAGAGGCAGAGACAGAGAGAAGGGGGAGGACCCAGAACAGTCTCCATAGTTGCACATCATTTGTTTTTCCACATAGTTTCATTCCACAGATGGGCTTGGGGCTGCACAGGGCAGGAGCTGGGCCAGGGTCTCGCCCCGGTGAGACCTGAACTGGGGGCACTCCCCAGTTCAGCATATGGGTCAGCACGGCTGGGGCCAGGATTCGATCCTTGGTCCCCGGGGCTGCAAAGTGAGCGCCTAACTCACTGAGCCATTCTGGCTTCCCCTAAACATTTTTTTGAGGGGAGAGAAAATGTCACTGATGAAGAGAGGTCAGTGTGACCAGTAACTAGCAAAACTGACGAAAACATTGAAAAATTTGTTGAATTGTGCATCAAAATCATTGGCTGACTGTGAGAAGCATATCACACCAAGTAAACATCAATAGAGAAACAGGAAAATCTTCACTGAAAATATTGGCATGAAAAAGGTATATGAAAAAATGGTCCCTAAGGAGCTCACTAAGGAACAAAAGCAAAGTAGAATCGAAGTTTGCAAAGACTTTTTGGAGCGGCAACACGATGTTTTGGGCTGTGTTATCACTGGTGATGAAACATAGGTGTACCAATACTGCCCTGAAACAAAGTATCCAACTGCACAATGAAAGTCAGCCAATTCTCTATGACCAAAAAATTTCCATCAGTTCAAATCAAGAGTCAAAACAATGTTGCTCACCTTTTTTGATATCAGAGAGATTGTTTATTATGAATTTGTACCAACTGGACAAATAGTCAAAAGTTGACTATTTGGAAGTGCTGAGAAGGCTGCATGAAGAAGTGAGATGAAACAACCTCAACTTATTGCCAATAGCCCATGGCTCTTGCATCATGACAACGCAGCAGCTCATGTGACACTCTCTGTGAGGGAGTTTTTAGCCAGTAAACTAATAACTGTATAGGAACACACTGCTTAATCACCTGATCTGTCCCTGAATGTTTTTTTTTTTT
>PVKE010010918.1:0-41406 GCA_004027555.1 Craseonycteris thonglongyai
TCTCTGTCTCTGTATCTCTCTCTCTCTCTCTCTCTCTCTCTCTGTCAAAAACAATAAAAATAAATCTTTAAGAAGGCTTTATCAGATTCACTGATAAAACAAGCCAATTCCCAAGAGTTGCTTCTTTCAACTGAATGGACCTATTTTCATAATTTTTCTCACAAGTTGAATGTTGGCTATCAGTACAAACACATTTCCTAAGTTTTCAACTGCCTGAAATGTTATTCTACTTTTAGTTTATTCAAGAATTCCCATTTTAAAGACATGAGGCAGAGATCTTTATCCCAGAAAGAAGGGATTCAGATACCAAATCTTGTCCCTAAGTGGGAAGGACAAAAGAAAAGCCTGAAGGAGGATAGGAAGGTGCCACATTGTCCCATATTTCTGCTACTTGAAGGGAGAAGCCCTGATTAGTAAGAAGCATTCAAAACACTGATAGTCACTTACCTTGGCCAAGCCTCCCGCCTGCGCTGTGTTCAGTCCCGCATGACTGGGAATTTGCGGTGAAACTTGTGTTAACGTCTCGGCCAGCACACTGCTCGTGGCCCCCTGCATGGCTGGAGCAGGGTAAGGCATTCCAGATCCCCTTCCTCTGCCAGCACCCCCCAGAGATCCATTCATGACTTGCGCCTGCCCCTGCTGGGCCTGGTTCATTAAACTATGGCCAGAGTTACTATTGAGGAGGCCTGGGTGGGTTTGGTTAAAGTTAGCATTCATGCAGATCCCAGGTCCTGTCTGCGATGTGGCAGGGCTGTTGGTTACCAGCCCCACTTGCTTTTGTGCTTGCGGATTCAGTGGTTGGGAAGCAGGAGGAGTGGGCCCAGAGGTGCTGGCCGCCTGCTTGGGCAGATTGGGGGCTGAAGAATCTCCTTGGTTCAAAGGGCTCTTGCCCATGGCACCTAGGCTGGCCATGTTCGCATTGTTCGGCTGCCCTTGAGCCTGGCTGCCCAGGCCTTGTTGCACGGGGCTGCTGGCACTCACATTTCCTAGTCCTGGGTTGATACTAGAGCCACTGCCGCCACGCAGAAGCTCTGACAGTTGTTTATGTTTGGAAGCAGCATCTGGAACAAGGTTCCCACTGTTTAAAAGGCCTAATTCTCCATTGGGGATCAGCTCATCAGGAAGATCATTTTCCAAGTCAAACAATGATCCAAAATCTAGAAATTAAACAGAAACAAAATTAAGAAACTAAGCAACAATAATAGTTCTCTGTCACATGCTACTATGAATTTAACCTAAAGAGGCATGTAACACAGAATGCATTAGAATGTCTTCAGAGTGATGTCAAAATGATTTGAAAGTTCATTTGGGAAAATAAAATATGGAACAGTAGTTTTCAAATTCTGAAAAAGAAAATCTTAAATGAAGAAGGCCAGCCTTTGGGGACAAACACAGATATACAAAAATTAAAGGAAAACAATGGGAAGAAAAAGAAAAATATTGAATTATATTGTTAAAATGCTTTTAAACATTTTAAGAATGTGTTGTTTAAAAAGACAATTGGGCATCAGGTTAGATGAACAGCATTTTGGGAAAATTAAAGTAAAGCCTACATAACCTTAAGTGACTACATATTTAAAAAGTAAACTATTAAAAAACAAAACAAAAAACTAGCCTTAATAGAAAATGAGATTCCTCAAAATGGAGATGTTGCAGAAAATAAAGACATACAGACAAACTAAAAGTAGTTTAAAAAAAACAGGAGCTTAAATAATACTTGTATCATATGAAAGGGGTTAATGTCAATCATAAAGAAATACGAGAAGCACCTTGATCCCAAGTATAAATACACAAAGAACAAAAGTAGGTAAGTATCATAAAGGAAGATGAACCCATTTCCCATTTCTCACTGACAATGCTTGTAGCTTCAGAGTTTACTCCAAGATAACTTGTGGATTAGAGTCCTAAAATTATACCCAAAGTTTGCCATGAAATATCTCACTTTATTATTTTCGCATCACTCTCTCTTATACTGATAGTCTCTGAAAACAAATGACATCATTCTATTTATAGCATTCTATTTTTAGTAGTGGTATTTCCATTTACAAAATATAGTAGTAATCCTTGATCGCTGAAAATGTGAAGTCCTAGAAAATGTAGCATTCTTATGCATGAATAAATTATTAAATACTGATCACTGTATACATTTGTTACATTAGGATTAGAGACAAGTCCTGTTTACAAATAACTCCAAAACAGTTTTTTATATTTTATTTTCACATTGAAAACCAGTCAGATTTGCTTCAGCTCAAAGGGAGTTATTTATACAAAGTTAAATGCACACAGCAGTGAGCTGCACATTTTTTTTCTAAACAAGAAATGGGTTAAACAGTAAACAAAATAGATCATCCTTCCTGGTAATCCAACATGAAAATTAAAACAACTCCTTTTTTCTGCCCCCCTCTCAAAGTAACATTTCTCTAACATGTAGTTTATGTGTGTCTTCTTTAGTCCCCCACCCACCATGTACTCTTAAACCCACAACTTGGCTATGCACACATGTACAAAGGACAAGATATGTAGAAATATGTTCATCATAGTATTATATGTAACATCAAAAACGGGGCAAACAACAATAGATATATGAAAAGATGTTCGACATCATTATCATCAGAGAAATGCAAATTAAAATTACAATGAGGTATCACCTCACACCTGTCAGAATGGCCACCATCAAGAAATCAACAAACAAGTGCTGGCAAGGATGTGCAGAAAAGGGAATTCTCATGCACAGCTGGTAGGACTGTTAATTTGTGCAGCCACTATGGAAAACAGTATGGAGGTCCCTCAAAAAATTAAAAATCGGGGAAGCCGGGATGGCTCAGTGGGTTTAAGTGCTCACTTTGCAGCGCCGGGGACCGGGGATCGGATCCCGGCTCCGGCCCGTGCGGAACCATATGCTGAACTGGAAGCTCCCCCAGTTCGGTTCGGTTCTCTCTCTCTCTCTCTCTCTTATCTCTCTCTCTCTCTCTCTCTCTCTCTCTCTCTCTCTCTCTCTCTCTCTCTGTCAAAAATAAATAAATAAATAAATATAATTTAAAAAAAAGAAAAAAAAAATTAAAAATAGAACTAACTTATGACACAGCAATTCCACTTCTGAGAATTTATCTGAAGAAATCTAAAACACTAATTCAAAAGATGTATGAATACTGGAAATGCCAGGAGAGCTCAACAGGATGAACATTTGCTTTGCAACCACGAGGTCCGGGGATCAAATCCTGGCCCCAGTCCATACAAATCCATATGCTGAACTGTGGTGCAACTGTTAACTGCTGGAATGGCTTAGTGGTGAAGTTCTTCACCTCCCATGCGGGAGAGCCCCCAGTTTGGTTCCCACCTGTGCAGCCCCACATCTATCTGTGTGGAATGAAACCATGCCACAAGTAATGATGTACAACTATGGAGACTGCTCTGGGTCCTCTCCCTTCTCTTATTCTATCTCCTCACCTTCTCTCAAAAAACAATAAAATCAATCTTAAAAATAAATAAATAAAATTCATATATATATATATGAATCCCTATGTTCACTGCAGTATTGTTTATAATAGCCAAGATATGGAAGTAACCTAACTGCCCATCATTATACAACTAGATAAAGTGTATACACACACACAGAGAAATATTGCTCTGCCATAAAAAAGGAACAAAATCTTATCACTCGTGACAACATGGATGGACCTACAGGGTATTTAGCTAAGTGAAATAAGTCATACAGATGAAGACAATATCATGTGATCTCATTTATGTGTGGTATCTAAAGAACTAAGTAAATGAAGAAACAGAAACAGATTCATAGATACGGAAAACATTTTGATGTTGCCAGATGGAAGGGGGTTTGTGGGACTGGGTGAAAAAGGTGAAGGGATTAAGAAACACAAATTGGTAGTTACAAAATAGTCACAGGGATATAAAGTATAGCATCAGGAATAGCCAATAACTATGTATACAGTGCCAAGTGGGTACCAGATGGAGCTATCACTTCCTAAATTATATAAAATAGTTTATATTATATATAAATATACAAAAACTAACAAATAATCCTGAATGTCAAATGTAATTGAAAAATAAAAAAATAAAATAAAAAGTAAAGGGGCAAACCATACCCAGAGGAAGTTTAACCTGGTGGTTACAGATTCTAGACCTAGACCGTCTTCATCTGAACCTCAGTTCTGCCACTAGCTCCCCACTAATTAGCAGTGTAAGCTTGTGTAAATTACTTAAGACTTTCTATGCCTCATGTTGCTTACCTGGAAACTGAGAGTGACAATAACCACCATCACACCACATAGAATTGTTGTGAATACTGAATGAATATAAAGCACTTTAATAGAGGGTAAGTGCTCAGAAAGTATTAACCTTTATTATTACTATTATCCAATAACAAGGTTTAATAAATTGCTATAAAATACTGTAAAACATTATACACCTATTAGGATAATTATGAAGACTGTAGAAATGTAGGAAAATGTTTATATGTTGTATAAAAATATGCCAATGGAAACTGTATACAAAAGTACCTAGAGTAGGATTAGAACTAAAGTATGGGTATATGGGCAGTGGCTAGAAAGCAATATGCCCAAAATAGAACTGTCTTGGTAAAGTGGTGAAAAGATGAGAGCTCATGATGCAACACATAGATGATATACTGTAGAACTGTACACCCGGAACCCGTGTAACTTCGCTGACCACCAATGTCACCCCAATAAATTTAATTTAAAAAATTAAACATTAAACAAATTGGGAAAAAAAAAAAAAGATAAGAGCACATGGCTTTTTTTTTTTAAATTTAACACAGCCACTGCACTTTTAGAAAACTGAAATTTTTTTTCTCCATGGTGATAGACCCTAATGGCTGCTTACATAACCACCCTGGGCTGGCTACCTCAGAGGTTCTTCTCAGGAAGGAAAACACCTTCCTGGCTGCAGGAGGGAGAGCAACTGGAAAAGCCAAACATCACAATCATCTTTCTCTTGCAGGTGACACAATCTCAGCTAAGGGAATTTAAGGCAAGTTAGCCAAGACAGTTCTGGAAAAGGTTTTTCTTCCTAATAGTAAGGGATACTCAGAAACACCTCTCTTTTCTTCACTAGATTTCATCATGGAACTGTGGCAACCCTATTCAACCACAGAGGAGACACCACTCATAAACACTAAGAATGGCTGCAGCAAAAAATGCAAACATCTCTGAGCGGAATTATCCAGTCCTGGAACCTTCCTATCTACAGATGTCACAAGAGAAATACATTTCCTATTATTTAAGCCAGGAGTGTCAAACTCAATTAAAACACGGGCCATTTGGTGCAACAGGCAAGATTCACACGGACCACATCACATTTACAAACGTCGCCGGAACTGAGTCAGCGCATTTACACATGCCCACAGGCCCCCAGGAAAGGCACTGGGCCACATGTATACTTGTCTTCAGTAGTTAAAGGGTTAATGAGGGAATTGTGTGTACGGTATTGCCTCCATCTCCCCTAAGCGCTATTTTCTTCCTAACAATTTTTTCTATTTTCATTTTATTTCAGAACATCATGGGCCACAAAAAGTTACTTCGGGGGCCGCCAGTTTGACAGATTTAAGCCAATCTAGCTAGAGTTTACTGTAACTTGTAGCTGAAGGCATATTGATATTGCCATCATGTCTATGAATGCCATTTGAACTCTTTTGAATGGCACCATTAGGATGTGGCCCTTGCCCACTTCTCAGCCCTTCTTTCCCCTGGGGCACCTCCTGATTCAGCCTATCTTCCAGCCCTAACACAGTAACCTGTGACATGCATCAGCAATATTTCTCCTGGATGCACGGTCTCAATGGAAAACCTCAGCCCTAGACTTCACTCAGATTAGATACAGCACCTAGGAAAGAAGACATTCTTTAGGCTACCCCTACAGGATTAGGCACTCTTTTCAGCTTCCGAAGTTCTCTGTATATAACATGCCTAGTAAACCACCTCTAACACATATGTTATTTCTTTTTACCTAAATGTAAGGAATTAGATATTACACACACACAGTTTTTGCAGAACCTGTGATAGTAAGCAAGCTGCAGATTGTATGATCCTTTCTTCCCAAGTACTTCACTATGCATCTCCTAAGGACACCCTTTTAAAGATTTATTTTTATTTTATGTTATTTTTATTTTTTGAGAGAGAGAGATACAGAGACAGAGACAGAGAAAAGGGGGAGGGCCCAGAATAGTCTCCATAGTTGCACATCATTGGTTTTTCCACATAGTTTCATTCCACAGGTGGGCGCAGGGCTGCACAGGGCAGGAACTGGGCCGGAGTCTTGCCCCAGTGAGAACTGAACTGCAAGCATTCCCCAGTTCAGCATGTGGGTCCACATGGGCCGGGGCCGGGATTCGATACCCAGTCCCCAGGGCTGCAAAGTGAGCGCTTAATCTACTGAGCCATCCCGGCTTCCCAGGACACCCTTTTATACAAGCACAATGTATTTATCCAATTCAGAAAATTTAACATTGACACAATACTTAATGTGTCAATTGCCCTTACTCAGATTTGGCCAATTGTCCCAATAATGCCCTTTATCACATTTATTTTATTAATCCAAGATCAAATTCAGGATCCCAGTGCACTTAGTTATTATCATGTCTTTATCTTCTCCTTTCATCTACAAAGGTTCCTTAGACTTTGTCTTTCAAAACTGATGTTTTTGAAGAGTACAGGCCAGTTGTTTTGTAGAATGTCCCTCAATTTGGGGTTGCTTCCTCATGGTTATGAGACATGTAAATAGATAGGAACAGACAACAGGAGTTGACGCCTGGATACTCTTACAGCAAACAGATGGCAGAGAGAACAACTAACCAACCAAAACTTGCTGCTGGCAATTACCCACCCTTTGCACCTCAACATGGTTTTATGGGTTCCATTTCATAGCTTTTATGCTATTATGCTGCCCTGAATTTGGAGATTTATGAATGTCTCCAGATACAAAGAGCACACGAAATAAATAAAAACAAAACAAGCATCAAACACAACTAACATTTATATTTGTGTCCTTCCAGGTTTTGTCCATATGCACAGACATTTTTACTCAGTATTGTTTAAAAAAAAACCTCAATTTGTGTTTTTTTAATGCAACGCTCCTTAATCCACAAATATGAAAATGAAACTTCATCTAAACCAGAAAGTAGGAGCCATTATAATAGAGATGGGATTTTTCTTCCTATTTGCTGGGGAGGGGATAAAAAGTTGATGCCCAAAGCTTTCCTGACTGGTCTTCCATGCATCCCAAAGCACTTTTCCTAGAAGAGAATAGGTAGGCTAAGACAACAGCAGGTAAACCCAAAAGAACAGTTAGATAAACACAGCAGTGTCAGGGTCCCTGGTCCAGTACAGGAAATGAAAAAAGAACACTTGGAATTGGAATGCGTGAGGAGTTCAATTCCTGACTGAATCAATCCCCATGTCACTGGACAAACTGCTTAATCTCTGAGTCTTAATTCCCTCATCTATAAAACAGGGACAACAGTATCCCAGGGTTACACTGGAGAGAGCTCTTTGTGCTACAGATACTGAGTTAGTTTATTCTATCTTGCATAAAAACTAGTTCTAGTCTAAATACACATACAACTTTTTGTTTAAATTAGCATGCCACATTTCATCCACCTTGACCACTTTTTCTCATCCTGTTTCAATCAAAACACATCTCACAAATTTTGGATGGGGAGAAGGTTGACTAATTCTACTTACACCCTCACCTACCAGTCCAAGCACATATGAACAAACATGCATACAACCAAATATACAGGCACAGCCACACCCACACTAGCGCCCTTCTTCTCACCATTACTGTCACTACTTTTCCCTATTCCCTAGTCCAAAAATTAACAAAGGAGAGTGAAGAAGGAAAGCTAGGATGTTGCAACATAACACAGCTATGCTTTCTACACACCAGTATCCCAGCATCCAGGTTGAGCAATAGCAATCTGAATCACGGGAAATTCCTAAAATTCAAGATTGAGCATTATCACTTCCAATCCCAGGAAAATTCCCTTCTCTCTGCCAAGTCACCATGGAGTCTAGAAGAGAACAAAACTGAGGGTGAATGAGACTAGTGGGCACTCTGCCTTCTAAGGGTTCACCCCTTAGCAGGAGACTGTCACACAGTGAATAGCAAACATGGCCTGCCATTATTCATCATTATCAAAAGCGAGTGTTTCACCTTAAACAAGGAATGAACTATTCTCAGGTACTCTGAAAAAAAAATTTCATCTTACAGAATCAAATACCAGGTAAATGGCTGACTCAATCTGTCCAGCCACTAACATTTGAAAAGTTCTGTTCGAAAAAAGTTTAAACAGATAGCCTCTGAACATCCTCCCAAAATGCTAGCATTTTGAATAAACTTTTTTTCCCCACCAAATAGAAAAAAGAAAAAAAAAAAACACTTCAAATGTGTCAGCTAAACAAATCATCCACAAAATACAATGTTCCTTAAGTTTTCTAAAGTCTCTTCTGTCATAATACCTTATTTATTTTTTCTTTCAATTGCATTTGTAGACCCAAATAATCTGTACTAGCAGATATGATTTTTCTGTCAAAGTTTATACAGACCAGTTTACCAAACCTTTTATTGGTCTTAAAATCATACTATCAATTTCCCATTTTAACTCTCATGAAAGCAGGTACCCTATCTACCTAATGCTTATTTAATGGTTGGCGTACATTAGGCCCTCAACAAACATCCACATACTGAATGAGTAAAGGAATTACACATATGAGTGCTAGAGTTACAGAGGATACACAATATCAATTTAAACAAGTTATGTACTTGTCTAGCCAAAGACATAAAGTAGTATCTTAACATTTATTACTATTTACTTAAAACAGAAACAAAGAGAACAGATTTCAATAATGAATTACTTTGAAATGTTACATTGTTCTATCCATCTTTCTTTTTATGACTCTTCATCTTCTAGGGATCAGTCAGGTCTACTTCACTCTCCAGCTAGACCCTGGCATCAAAGATTAAATGGCATAATGTAGTATGAGAAAAGGTAGTGTGAGAAATAAACTATGTTAAGAGTTTAGATGCTGCTTTGTGTTCATGTTTCTCTACTTCCATGCATGAAACTCGCCTCCTACAATTTTCTGCATCTCATGCACCTCTTATTTCTCTTTATTTCCACTTAAAAAACAAAGTTCTGCTTTCTTTTTTTTTAAATTTCTTTAGATTTTCCTTGGCATTGCTTGCACTCTCTTGACTATTTAAGTGCTTCTATTAAATCTTTCAAGAACTAAAGGAAGCTGGGATGGCTCAGCTGGTTAAGTGCTCGCTATGCAGCCCTGGGAACTAAGGATCGAGTCCTGGCCCCAGCCCATGCGGACCCGTATGCTGGACTGGGGCGTGCTTCCCATGTGGGACACCCCCAGTTCAGTTCTTGCCTCTTTTCAGCCCCTGGCCTGAGGGGTGTGCCTCCCATGCCGGAAGCCGCCAGCCCAGTTGCGCCCTGTGTGGACCCCACCCACTTGTGTGGAACACAACCATGTCAAAAACTGATGACATACAACTATGGAAACTCTTCTGGGTCCTCCCCCTTCTGTCTCTGTGTCTCTCTGTCAAAAATAAAAAATAAAATATAAAAAAATAAATGTTTAAAAATAATCTTTCATGGATAAGCATTTTTATTCATCCACCCTAAAAAAATTTACAGAAAGAATTAATTCCTAAGTCAAAACTGGATACAAAAAATTGATCCAACAAGAACAATGCATTCTGGAAAAGTTCACATCTAAAGATGAGGAATCCACAGAGTGGTAGACACTTTTCACAGAGTTATTATTTTTAGATGACCTGATGATACAGAAAGCATAGTCTGGGGTAGTGAGGAAAGTACCCACCCAGGCTTGATTCAGCTTCATCTCTGTCAATTAGTGCCACAAACACCGCCGCCACTACCACCACCACCACCACCACCTCCCTCCCTATGTGTGCATCTTCAGCTCTGGAAATGAAATTAGTACCTGACTCTAGAATCACTAATGAAGGAATTAAATCATTCAATATGTATGTAGCACTTAGCCTACCGTACAGTGAGGGCTCAATAAATATTAGGCATTATAAATATTAGGCATTATCATCACTGGCACATGCCCCTTCCAAGGTTATGTGTCAGAACCTGGCACCTCATGCCTGGTAGGGTTCATGATCAATGATTGTCATTTCTCTATGGTAAAGCCCTAATAATATGGACAATTATAGAATAAAAGCTTTGAAAATTATTGGGGATTGTACAAATAATGAAACAATTCTCCAACAATGGAGAATTAAAACACATACATTAATAATAAAAAGGGAAAAACATGGTTTTATTAGCATTTATGCCCTTACAATTTTTAAAAAAAGATTATATTGTTTTTGACAGAGACAGAGAGAAGGGGGAGGGCCCAGAGCAGTCTCCATTGATCACCAGTTGTGTTTTTTTTTAAGATTTTTATTGTTTCTGACAAGAGAGAGAGGGAGAGATACAAAGATAGAGAAAGAGAAGGGGGAGGGCCCAGAACAGTTTCCATAGTTGCACATCATTGGTTTTTCCACATAGTTTCATTCCACAGGTAGGCGTGGGGCTGTACCAGGTAGGAATTGGGCCGGGGTCTCACTCCGGTGAGAACTGAACTGGGGGTACTCCCCAGTTCAGCATATGAGTTTGAACAGGCCAGGGCCAGGATTCGATCCACTGTCCCTGGGGCAGCAGTGAGCGCTTAACCCACTGAGCCATCCCAGCTACCCCTAGATCACCAGTTTTTGACACAGTTTCATTCCACACAGGTGGGCGGGGCCATGCAGGGCAGGGATGGGGCTGGTGGCCTCTTGCATGGGAAACACGCCCCCTCGAGCCAGGAACCAAATCGGGGGTGGGGGGGCAAGAACCAAACTGGGGGCCTCCCCCATGGGATGCACACCCCAGTTCAGCACATTGGTCCACACGGGCCTGGGCCAGGATTTGATCCTCGGTCCCCAGTGCTGCAAAGCAAGAGCTTTACCCACTGAGCCATCCTGGCTTCCCTACAATTTTTATCTAGGCATTTAAACAAGTTCCTAAAAGACATCTTAACCTTTATTTCTTTTTACAATGACTATTAGGAAATAATTAAAGCAAATTCTTTTTAAAATCTGTGATTTAAGCTTCTTTTATGCAGATGCACCACCCCCTAATTAGTACAGAATAATGAGGTTTTACTTCATTCTGAACAAATGATCTTAAATGGGACAAAAAAATCTGCCCTTCCTCATAATCACTACCTGCTCAAGAGCCAAAGCAGGAATGGCTGGCAATCCCCCTCCTCCCAGGCTTACCTACTCCAAGGCTGATTGTGTTTATTTGAGCCTTGAATAAAAATCTGTCCTCTTCCTCCTCCTTCTCCCCACCACCAACCACCACCACGACCAGTTGGGATTATAATCTCATTGAGATAGGCAGGCCACGGATACCAAGTCACAAACAAAAATGGTAATACATATACATCAGACTTTACAGCCAAGTGGAATAAGAAAGTAAACAGAAGCAGAAAAGGCTTCAAATAAGAGACAAACTGAGCAGAACTTTAGAGGGAAAAGGGACACTGAGAAAAGAACATTCCAAATGGGCAGAGGTGAAAGACAATAAGCTAAACAGGCACAACAAGCTGAGTTTTGCTGTGGTGAATTTCAAGAAAAAGAACTGCAAGATGGCAGGATTCCTTTTGTAGGTATGCGCATTTGATTCAGTAGGAAGGACCCACTAGAATGCTCTAAATGAGGAATGGACTTCTTGAGGAAGATCACTATCAATATCACTATCAGTGCCCACTTAAGCAACTGTTCATCATACAAAGCAGAGCATATGACAGAAAAATAAAACCCAAATTCTATCTTCTAGTATAAATTATGTGTTGTGTTGAGGGTTGTTAAGATAATTCAATTTGTTAAACCCAAATTTATAGCAATTTATGGGACAAATATTCTTGTACAAGATACATCCATGGGGACTCTTTAGATCAGGGGTGTCCAATCTTTTGGCTTCCTTGGTCCATACTGGAAGAATTCTCTTGGGCCACACATAAAATACATTAACACTAATGATAGCTGAATCACAAAAAAAAAATTTTCACAAGGTTTTAAGAAAGTTTATGAATTTGTGTTGGGGTGCATTCATAGCCATCCTGGGCTGTATGCAAGTCCACTGGCTGCAGGTGGACGAGCTTGATCCAGACAATGGAATATTATTCAGCTCTAAAAAGAAATGAGCTATTAGGCCATGAAAAAACATGGAGATAAGAAGCCAATCTGAAAACTATGTATTATATGATTTCAACTATATGACATTCTTGAAAAGGCAAAACTATCAAGATAGTAAAATGATCAGTGACTGCCAGAAGTTGGGAAGTGTTTGGACAAAGAGGTAGAGCACAAAGGATTTTTAGGACAGTGAAAATACTTTGATACTATAATGGTAGATACATGTCGTTACACGTATCTGTCCAAAACACAAAATGTACACCACCAAGAATGAACCCTAATGCAAAACTATGAACATGGGGGTGATTATGATGTGTCAATGCAGGTTCATCAGTTGTAACAAATGTACCACTCTGTGGGGGATACTGATAAAGGGGGAGGCTGTGCATGTGTGAGAATAAAAGATATATGAGAAACCTCTGTGCCTTCCTCTCAATTTTGCTGTAAACCTGAAACTGCTCTAAAAAAAAAAGTCTTAAAGCAGGTATCCCCAAACCCCCAGGCCAGGGATCAGTACGGGTCGGTGGCCTGTTAGGAACTAGGATGCAACAGTAGGTAAGCGGCATCCAGGTGGGCACTCAAAGAGAGGGAAGCTTCATCTGTATTTATAGCCACTCCCCATCACTTATATTACTGCCTGAACTCCATCCACCTCCTGTCAGATCAACAGTGGCATTAGATTGTCACAGAAACAAACCCTACTGTGAACTACACATGAGCATCGCCCACTTCCCCTACCCTGTGGAAAAACTGTCTTCCACAAACTAGTCCCTGGTGCCCAAAAGGTTGGAGGCTGTTGTCTTAAAGTAAGCTTGTCCAACCTGCGACCCAACACAAATCTGTAAACTTTCTTAAAACATTATAAGAGTCTTTTGCAATTTTTTTTAAAGCTCATTAGCTATCGTTAGTGTATTTTATGTGTGGTCCATGAGAATTCTTCTTCCAATGAGGCCCGGGGATTCCAAAAGGTTGAACACTGCTTCTTAAAGGGAAAATAAAACATACTCTAAAATTTTAGATAAATCACAAGCAAGTGAGACGCATAAAATGATAGAGAATCATAAACTGACAAATAACGTATCATCAACTAGACCAGGGGTGGCGAACCTTTTGGCGATTGAGTGCCAAAGTTTATGAAATAAGAGTATACTCGCTCGACTCGTGTGCCAACCCATCGAGTGAGATAGAGGTATCGATTATTTTTATGTCTGTAAGAGCATAAACAATAATTTTTTAAATGGTATTCACAGCTCCATGTGCCGAAATAATTGCTCCGCGTGCCACTTGGGCATGCGTGCCATAGGTTCACCACCCCCAAACTAGACTATATTAATAATAACATGCACAAAATTTATCTAGTGATGTCTATATTGGTATCTGTTTTCATAGTTTTAAGAATCCATGAACATATAAGCTCTTGAAGAACAATTTGATATGACCCAAATTACAAATGCATAGTTTTTAACCATTAATTGCATTTTTAGAAATCTGTTCTACAGATATGCACATAACCCTGCAGAGCTATTCATTGAAGCACTGTAAGGACCGGATTGGAAATTACCTAAATGTCCATTAGTGGGGAGTGGATTCAATTAATTATGGCTCATTCATATAATAGAACACTAGCAATTACAGAAAGAGATCGTGAAGAAGCTCTCCACGTGCTGCTATGTACAGGTATGTCGCTGTTGTAATGTGTATAATATGCTACACTGGATAAGAAGAAAAAGGCAGGAAGCGGGCAAGGAAGCTAAGTATAGACAGTGCTTGAAGAGATAAGCCCTGGAGAAGTGTGCAATCTATTCAAATTTGGGGGAACAAGGGAGGAAGTGAGTCACTCTACAAATATGTATCCTCCAATTTTTCAACCATGTGTATGAACTATCTGTGTAAGTAATTAAAGCGGATTTTTAGGTTTTTGGTTTTTTGTGTTTTTTTTTTGTTTTTTTTTTATCTTTTCACATTTATAGAGAGAATGGTTTTTTTTATTGTTAAAATTATTGGGGTGACATTGAATGGTAACAATTAGATAGTTTCCGGATGTACAAGTTCATATCACATCACCCAAAGCAGATTTTTAAAAGGCAGCCTTGGGATGTTCAGGCCCAGGTGATTAACTTCAGCCCACGTGATAATATCTGGAATACGTCTAGGAATTCCCAGTTTCAACTGGAGTGTTTATAGTATGAGGATGAAATTGTAAATGGGCTCGATATTAGTTTAAAATATTTCAATGTTCAAGTGAGCTTAAAAGGCAGGCAAATAAAAAGTACTTTATAGAAGAAGTATTCAAAAAAGTACTTTTTTTCAATTAATGTGACAATCTAAATATATAACATTTTGTACCCAATGTAGTAGAGTAAGATAAATGTTGCTCACATGAGGAAAGACGATTATTTATTATTTCAAAATAAACAGAGAAGCATTGCCTGACAAGCTTTTATAGCTTCCAGCACACATCAGTGAAGAACCCTCTAATAAAAGAATTCTTAAAATAGAAGCTTGTGACAAAGAAAGTGATGGCTGAACAGCCCACTAAAACACAATCACATTTTCAAATCTTTTGGATCACATTTCTAAGTTAATTTACATTTTGTTCAATCATCCTTGCTAAAGGTCTAAAGGTTTTGCAACAGGAACTAACCAAAACTCCACATCTCACTATTTAACAGATTCTTCTAACTGAACATATTTAGCTTTGGATTTGATTTACATTTTAACGAGTTTTTATGACAAAAAATTGTATGTTTATGGTGGTTTTAAGCATTCAGAATATAAAGGGAAAAGTAGAGAGCCCTCCCAAACCATCCCCAGACCCCATCCCTGAGAAAAACAATTTTTAGAAATTTCCTTCTGAAAAATCTATAAACACATTAGTCTCTTTTTACCCCTAAAAAAGATCAAATTATCCTTTTTTTCCTCCATCCTTCCTATGTAATGATTCTCACACTTCCCTTCTCTCTTAAAGTGCCATCATTTTTCTTCCCCCAAATACGCAATGGCAGAGAACTCAGTTACTCCTCTTTTGAAGGACTTTTGGATCAACTCAGTGTTTTAATTTTTTTTTTTAAGATTAATTTTATTGTTTTTGACAGAGACAGAGAGGCAGAGAAAAGGGGGAGCACCCAGATCAGTCTCCATAGCTGTACATTATCGGCATGGTTTCGTTCCACACAGGTGGGCAGGGGACGCACAGGGCAGGAACTGGGCTAGGGGCCTCCCACATGTGAAGCACACTCCAGTTCAACATATGGGTCCACACAGGCAGGGGCCGGGATTCGATCCTTGTTCCCCAGGGCTGCAAAGAGAGTGCTTAACACGCTGAGCCATCCCAGCTTCCCCTTGCACTCTCTAGATTAATTAACTAAATTAATGAAAAGGTCTGATTTAATACAAATATTCTCAAAAAACTTATCAAGCAAGAGACAGATTTTTCCTTTATCTGTTTGATATAGAAGTTCAATTACAGATATCTGTATATCAACTAATAAAAATCAGTTTTACAGATTTTATTATTGTTTGAGAGGTGAGAGAGAAAAAAAGGGGGGGGGGGCGCGCTCAGAGCAGTCACCATAGTTGTACATCATTAGTTGTGACACAATTTCATTCCACAAAGGTAGATGTGGGGCCATGAGGGGCAGGAATTGAACTAGGGGCCTCCTGTATGGGAGACAAGAACCTTTGCCACCATCATGGTGGTTACCAGTTGTGCCGCAATGGAGCATATGGGTCTGTATGGGCTGGAGCTGGGAATCAAACCCCAACCTCGCAATTGAGAGGCAAGTACTCAACCGCTGAGCTCTCCTGGCAACCACTAAAATCAGTTTTTAAGAATCTTTTCCTCTTTTCCAGAAAGTAGGAGACAGAACTTTGTACTGATTATATGATGAGCAACATGACAACGGCAACAAGGCCTCTAATATTCTTCAAGATGGTATGGTAGTATTTTTTTAAAACCTCAGTTCTTTCTATTTATATAGAAAAGTATACTGAAAATACTCAACTCATTGTTATTATTTAAGTATACCACAACAACATTTTACCATTTTTAAAAAGAATATTTAGGGGAAGCTGGGATGGCTCAGTGGGGTGAGTGCTCACTTTGCAGCGATGGGGACTGGGGATCGGGTCCCGGCCCCGGCCCGTGTGGACCCATATGCTGAGCTGGGAGTTCCCCCAGTTCAGTTCTCTCTCTCTCTCTGTATCTGTATCTCTCTCTCTCTCTCTCTCTCTGTCAAAAATAAATAAATAAATAAATATATATTAAAAAAATTCTTTAAAAAAAAGAATATTTAGGGGATGCAGAACTAGTTCAGCAGGTTGAACACTTGCTTTGCAAGTGTGAGGCACAACTGGTAACCATCCTGGGGCAAAGGTTCTTACTTCCCATGCGGGAGGCCCCCAGTTAGGATCCTGTCCTGTGCAGCCCCACATCTACCTGTGTGGAATAAAACCATGTCACAACAAATGTTGTACAACTATGGAAACTACTCTGGGCCCTCTCCACTTCTCTTTCTCTCTCACCTTATCTCAAACAATAAAAATAAATCTTAAAAAGTGTATACATAAAATAATGATTTTTAGAATGAAGACTGCTCTTCAGATATTAATACATCAGACTCTCTTTTAACAAGAACTCAAGCAACCGGCAAATTCTGCCAGTTGCTTAAAAGTGCCAGTTGCTTTAGTTCTGGTTAATGGACAGTCTGTTTACATTTATCTGGCATCTACTAATTCCCATGGGTGCCCGTTAACTGAGAGTCTACTGTGTTTCTTACACCCCAGAGATATTTACCAGTCCAAAGTGCACTTATAATTGAACAACATGTATGCGTGACTTTGGAAAAAGAGAAAGCACGTGTTTATATACGCACATCTCTAGAACATCAGTTCCCAAGCAGTGGTACCCATACCTCTTGGGGTATATGCTGGGCCATTCAGAGGTACACAAAAAAAATCAATAATGGCAAAAAAACAAGTAAAAAAAATGCAAAATGTTAGCTATATAACAATAAATGTTAAGTATGAATCACTGTTAATGGAGATACTTCAAAATTAGATCACATTAGCAAATGATGATTGGTGAGGGAGTGGCTATGAACCCTTCCCCCAAACTGCTTTTACCAATCATTACCGCACAGTTTCAGAACAATCCATTTTCAACCTTTGTAGAACTTCCCCAACATATAAATAAATACATCAGTAACCAGATCATTTGATCAGTTTAATTACTGGCTGAGTAAAAAGTAAGTGCATTGTCTTTAACTGTGATTCTTTTCAAGTAGTTTTTATTTGTTTAACATGGTTTCAGTTATTATTGCCAGTGATTTTTAAGTGTGTCTCAGTTATGGATCAGTGGTTAAAAACAGAAAAGGCTAAAAAACCACCACTCGATGTGGGTTATAACCTGTCACTAAGTACCTCTCTACATGTGTCTGCAGCTACGAGGTATAACCACACTAGG
Source organism: Craseonycteris thonglongyai (assembly GCA_004027555.1). Lineage (NCBI taxonomy): Eukaryota > Metazoa > Chordata > Mammalia > Chiroptera > Craseonycteridae > Craseonycteris > Craseonycteris thonglongyai. The sequence goes on from PVKE010010918.1 coordinate 17,708, forward strand.
AGCATCCCTCAGATACTACACAAAAGACAAGGAAATATTCTGAGGAATATATTAAGTATGGGTTTTCATGTGTAGAGGATGATGACTGTCCTAAGCCTTTATGTGTTCTGTGGGGAAATAGCCAATGGTTGCATGAAACCCTCTCTACTCATGTGACATTTAGAAACTAAACATCATGTATAAAAACAAAAAAAATACATAATTTTCAGTGCTTAGAAAACTGTCCAACTGTTATTAATACTTCATACATGATGTCAGGAAGGAAAGACAATGAGAATGCAGTTGAGGCTTCATATTGTATTATCGCATAGCTAAATGTGGTAAAAACACCATAGCTGAAGATTTAATTTCTCCTTGTATTAAGGACACAGTTTTGTTTTTTGTTTTTTTAAGATTTATTTTTTTGTTTTTGATAGAGAGAGATACAGAGACAGAGAGAAGGGGGAGGGCCCAGAACAGTCTCCATAGTTGCACATCATTGGTGTTTCCACATAGTTTCATTCCACAGGTGGGTGGGGCTGCACAGGGCAGGAACTGAGTCGGGGTCCCGCCCCAGTGAGAACTGAACTGGGGGCACTCCCCAGCTCAGCATATGGGTCCACACAGGCCGGGGCCAGGATTTGATCCTCGGTCCCTGGAGCTGCAAAGTGAGTGCTTAACCCACTGAGCCATCCCGGCTTCCCCAGGACACAGTTTTTTGATATGTTTGGGGAAGAACATGTTCGCAAAATCAATACTATATGTTTTTCAAATAATACAATGTTTTGATGAATTCAGGAAATGTCTGAAAATGTTGAAGCTGTAGTAATAGAAATAGAAAAAGTAAATTCTTTTCATCCAGGTCGATTAAAGTGTAGACGTTGCTGATTTACCTATTTTGCTTGTCAATGTGAGGTACTTGATAGGAAATGAAATTGAGGAAAACCTGTTGCTTTGTTACCCATTGACAGAGCATAACACAGGCAAAGATATTTTTAATGCAATTAATGGTTATTGCATTGAAAAGGGCATTAGCTGGTGGAATTGTCATAATGTACTGACAGAGACAAGACAATGTCAGGTTGTTTTATAGATCTATGTGGTCAAATTAAAGAAGGAGCTCTCCATGTACCATGGAGTCGTTGCTGCATCCAAAAAGTCTTGCATCCAAGCCTCTTCCTAGTGAACTGAAAGGTGTTCTTGATGAGGCTGTAATAGTTGTAAATTTTATTGTCACTACCACAAAACACCAGATTATTTAAAGTGCTGTGTGAAGAAATGAACAGCATTCACAGTACATTATTTTTGCATACAGAGGTAATGTGGCTATCTTGTGGTAAAGTACTTACACAGATGTTTAAACTTAGACAGTACGTCCAGGTAGTTTTTAAAAGACCATCATTTTCTCTTGCTGCAAGGGTTCAGGACAGAGATTGACTTCAAAGTCTTGCATATTTATCAAATATATTTCTAAAAATAAGCTCAACGTGGGAATTCAAAACAGCTCAATCACCATATTCAAAGTAACTGACAAAACTGAGTCAAAAATGAAAAAAACTGAACTTTTGGAAAGCGTGCATTGGAAGAGGTCAGCCTGAAGTTTTTGAAACTCTGCACAACTTCTTATCTGAGAATGACTTGCACCTATCCCTAAACTTGAAAGTGAATATATTAAATCATTTGGAAGGCCTTAAAGTATCCTTTTAGAAGTACTTCCCTCAATGTGGAAAACAACTGGACTGCAAATACCTTCAATGAAGAATTCTTCAAAGAAGCTGAACTATCAATCAGTGAAAACGAGTGGCTAATCAAACTTTCAATGGATTCTTCTTTAAATTCTGATTTAAAAAAAAAACATCTTACTACCTTCAGGTAGATGTCAGTGAGGAATATGAACAGTTCAGTGAGAAGGCACTCAAATACCTCTTGCCAAATACTGAACTAGTGGAGAGAGCTTTCTCTTCTTATACCTTCACAAAAAATAAGTACCACAACAAGCTTGATGCAAAGTCTGGATTTAAGGCTGTATCTTTCATCTTTTGAATCTGATTTCAAGACCCTTAGCACATCAAACCAAACTCAACAATTTCACTAACAAAGTTTCAATTGGCTAGTGATCTGCATAACAATTATAGACTTTTCACAACAAATATTATTAATAATAAATTAAAAGTTTGTAAATACTTGATCATTACCAATATTTAATTGTTATGAATATTATAAAATTAAATCTGTGGTTTGTACTTTTAGTGTAGTAATTTTTCTTTCCTAACTTACTACATTTCCACTGTTTTACATTTAGGTACTTAAAGTGTCAGTATTTAAAAACAGCTGTTTTAAAAACAAGGGGTACAATTTATAGAAATGAGTAGGGGTACACAAGTAGAAAAAGGTTGGGAACCACTGCTCTAGAATAATATATATACACTGGTTGCCTGTGATGAGTAGAACTGGGCAACTCCAGAAACAGACAAGAAAGGGAGGCTTTCCACTAAACATTCTTTTGTACTTTTTGGAATCCTGAACCCCTATGAATATGTTACCATTGAAAAGAGAAAAGAAAAAAAAACTTTTTAAAGAAAATTCTGTTTGTACAAAAATTTCTTAACATCTCAAATAGTTCTAATTCTTACCCTGCTTTTCAAGGGGCCTTTTGCCTCCCACAAATGGGGTTTGGGAGGTGAGAAGGCAGCTGTCAACTCTCCTTGCAGACAGTAACTTGAATGGACAAATACACCTTGGAAAAGCTGAACTAGACCTTCCTCTAATTACCTTGAAAGCAATGAGTTTCCAAATTTTTGTATTGGTTTTAAAGCCCTAAAAAAAAATGCCCTGACTTCCTGGTCTGACACTGGAGGCTCTCCATGATATTACTTTGCCTTCAAATGCCCAGTATGAACCCCGCCCCCTCCTCCCAGTTCATCCTTCAAGAGTTCCATGGTTCTTACTCTAAGAAGTTTCCCTTACCACCCCATCTGAAGCATTTGGTTCCTTTCCATCATATCGCTGATCTCAGTTTGCATTTAGACAAGCATTGACAGGACTGCTGGATTGCCTGCCTATACCACTGGACTCTGAGTCCAAGAGGATGGAGCCACCATTGTTATCATCACAGCCTAGCAGGATCTCTCTCTCTCTCTCACTCATAAGCACATATAATTAATTTGAATTATATAAGCATTTAAATATTTGTTGAATAAAGGAATGAAACGGTAGAACTGAGACTGGAGCCCAGACCCATCTGACCCCCCAGAGCAGGACCACACACAGTAGCAGTCTCCACACTGCTTCTAAATGGTAGCCCATAGAACATAAACCAAAAACAAAACTGGTTTTTGCAAAAACGGTTATACACTCAAGAGACCTTCACACTTGCTATTTATGCCATTCCCTATGCCTAGAATAGTACTGCCACACCCAATCTCCTGTTTATGCTTAGGTCTCAGTGCTAATGTCACTTCTCCAGGAGGCCTTCCAACACCCTTCAGAACAGATTCTGTCCTATACCTTCATCATGCAAGAACCTCCCCTTCAGGGTACTAAGCTAGTACCAGATACTGACTATAGCTATCACTCATGAAGGCAGACACTGGACCCATTTTGTTCCCACTAGATCTCCAGGGCTGACACCACAGTGTAACAAAATTTTCTAAGTAAGTAAATAATCCTAAATTTAAAGCTATGAATATTTTTGGAAGTTCCTTCTATGTTTACGACTTCTGAAAATTTAGCTCACGAACTCATCCTAGAAAAAGTGCTACATGCCTCTCTGCTGAATATCAATCACGATGGTAAACTCTGAAGTACTCCCCTTGGCCTAGGTCCACTCTTCAAAGCGATTTTGGAACTCTTTTTCTGGAATGGCCATCAGAATCACTGTCATATTACCCTTGATGTCTTAATGTCATCAAAATGTCTTCCTTTCCATATTTTCTTGGGTGAGTAGGGAAGAGTGTTCCAATATAGTTATTTGTTTACTGGCTAAAAACTCCCTCACAGACAATGCTGTGTGAGCTGGTACCTTGTCATGATGCAAGAGCTTTGAACTGATGGTGAAAAATTTAGGTTGTTTTCATCTAACTTTTTCACACAGCCTTTATAGCGTTTCCAGATAAGTCAACTTAGTTGACTATAAAGTTGGTACAAATTCATAATGAACAACCCTTCTCATATCAAAAAAGTTAGCAACATCATTTTGACTCTTGATTTAGACTGACGAAACTTTTTTGGTCATGAAGAACTGGCTGACTTCCATCGTGCGCATTGACACTTTGTTTCAGGATCATATTGGTACACCCACATTTCATCACCAATGATCACAGAGCCCAAAACACAGTCTTGGCTCTCCAAAAGGCTTGGCAAACTGTGACGCTCCTTTGCTTTTGTTCATTAGTGAGCTCCTTCAGGACCATTTCGGCACATACCTTTCTCATGACAAGATTTTCAATTAACATTTTCCTATTTTTCTATGTTTACTTGGTCTTTTATGCTTCTTACAGTTAGGCAACACTTTTGACACAGAATTTGACAAATCTGTGTAATGCTTTTTATCAGTTCTGCTTGTTACTGGCCGCTCAGACCTCTCATCATCAGTGATACTTTCTCTCCCTTCAGAAAAACATTTAATCCATTTGTACACTGCTGTTTTCTTCATGGCATTATCCCCATAAACTTGGACTAGCATGTCCTTGCTTCCAATCTTGCCAAGTTTAACAAGAAATTTAATGTTCAAGCTCACAAAAACATACACTAATGAACGCCACTCAGCAAGACACTGCCACATCAACACAAACACAGCAGTGAGACACTGATATACCAAGGTTATGAAATCTTACCGAGTTGTTTGTGCAGTGTTGCCAATGTAAGCATACAATGGCAAGTTTGCAAATTTAATTGTCAGACCTTGTAAAAGACAGTCCCTTTAAAGAAACTTTGTCTTTTCGATCATAAAAATCTTTCTTTTTTTTTTTAAGATTTATTTTATAGTTTTTGACAGAGATAGAGACAGACAGACAGAAGGGGAGGGCCCAGAGCAATCTCAATGTTTGTATGGCATCAGTTTTCGACATGGTCTCTCTCCACACAAGTGGGTGGGGGCCACATAGGGCAGGAACTGGGCTGAGGGACTCCCTGGCACACCCCCTCGAGCCAGGTGCCAAACCAGGGGGTGAGAACCAAATTGGGAGCCTCCCCCATGGGAAGCACACCCAGTTCAGCATATGGGTCCGAATGGGCTGGGGCCAGGATTCAATCCTCTGTCCTCAGGGCTGCAAAATGAGCGCTTAACTCACTAAGCCATCCCAGCTTCCCCTCAATCATAAATATCTTAAAGAAAAACTCCACAGGAGTGAGATAAGCAAATGTACTTAGGCCTGTGCCATATAATACAGAAGCCAATAGCCACATATGGCTATTTACCTTTACATTAATAAAAATTAAATACAATCTAATAAAAATTAAATAAAATTTAAAATTTAGTTCCTGAGTCACATTAATAACAGTTCAAGTGCTCAATAGCCACAAGTGGCTAGTGGTTCTATTACTAAACAGTGCAGATATAGAACATGTCCATCGTCACAGAAAGTTCTACTACACAGTGCTGACTTAGAGATTATCATGAGAACGCTGGCATTTCAAACTAAGGAAATGTCCAAATCTATTCTCTCACTGTTTTAGAAGGATATCCCCCCTAAACTTTCAAAGATTGAGAAAATCACCAGTGGGAACTCAAATAGTGGATATCTCTCAATATTTCAAATGATTTCCTTAGGTATTTTTAAAGAGAAGCAACTTTGGGCAGGCTGTGCTCTTCAAACAAAAAATCCCACTACTAGTATAGTAGGTATAACTAAAATGACACAGAAAATTTATCAATACTTTATGTCTTTTTGTTATATCCAAGAAGAGAAAGTTTCCATATTTCAGCAAGGAAATGAATCCCTTCTTTCAAGACCAGTGGTAATTGAACCAAAGAGAAAATTAAATTTCACTGATATTTCTTTCAACTAATCACCTGACTAAACTGGATAGTGATACCAAGACCATTTTCTCCCCTAACTCTGTTTTCCAAAAAAGGAAAGATTATTTTTTATAACTTTGCCATATTTGCTTTTGTTTTTTCTCTAACTCCTAACCTAAATCAAATCTGTGTTCTGAAATACTAGAAAATCAATTGCATTTAAATTACAATTTTGCAGTAAAGAATAGCTTTTAACTTCAAAAACACAGATTGAATAAAGGGTGTCTAACTATTAACAGTACTAGCTTATAGGATTCCTGAATCTCAGCTTCTAATTAATTCTTCTGCAAGTTGGTACTGAGACTACAGTAGCCCTGGTGCTGGAAGAGAAACAGGCAAAGGAAGCATCTTTCCATTTACTTAGCAAGGAACTTCGATGGATCTGGTTCTTTATCAGATCCCTAGCCTACACTATCCCAACCTTCACCAGCCCAAGAGGTAATGACATCTATATTTTCTCACAAAATTAAACAATAATAGCTGCCACAACCTGCTATATGCCAGAAACCACAGTAGCCCCAATACACAAAGCTAATCAAAGTGAGAAGGAATGAAAAATTCTAGGAAGTGGGGGGAAAATCCATTTTAGAGATGACACAACCTTCCCTCCACCCCACAAAGCTCAAATGTAAAGTCACTGGCTCAAATCAGAGAACTGATGAGCTGGGAGTCAAGATTCAGCATCCACTCTGAACAGAAGAAGCCAGGGCTTCCTCCTTACTATTACTACCATGCTGCCCACATCCCATATAAAAAGCTCTGACATTTCCTTCAACTCTGAGTCATGGTTACAAAGTTCTACTTTTAATCAGGTGACAAATACTCAAAATATTTTAATCCAAAGGAACTGGGTCAAGCTCTTATAGTCCATAATTGTCAAAACAAACCCTAATTATTTGATAGATTTCTATAGTGCCTGAATGTCATAATTCAGTTTGTAATCAAATACCAAAATCCACTTTATTAAATATTACACAAGCCTTTCTCTACAGGCTATACTTTTAAAAGTAGCTTCTTTTTCTTGATATTTCATTGGTTATTTTAACTACCAAGTTAAAACATGTATAAGTGATACACTTTCTATAAGAAAAACTCCTAGGGGTAGCCAGGATGGCTCGGTGGGTTAAGCGCTCGCTTTGCAGCGCCGGGGACTGGGGATCGGGTCCCAGCCCTGGCCCGTGTGGACCCGTGTGCTGAGCTGGGGAGCTACCCCAGTTCAGTTCTCCCTCCGTCTCTGTATCTGTATCTCTCTCTCTCTCTGTCAAAACCAATTAAAATAAATAAATAAAATACCAATAAACAAAAAAAACCCAAAAAACAAACAAAAAAATGTTTAAGAAAAACTCAAAATATTTAGGGGAGAATGCAAAGGGAAGCTTATGAATTATAAAAATTTGCCTTACAACTAAATTGTATAACCCCATTAAACAGCTACAACTATTAAGCATCTATTATATACAGTAAAGTACAGGTGTAATAGAAAAACTGGCAAATTAAAGAGATTTTTTTAAACAGCAGCAGATGAGATACCTAGAAATAAGAATGTCAGGATTAATTAAGTAAAATTTTCACTAGATTTTGCTATCTTAGTGATGGTTCAACTAAACATTCTTTTGATTAATGGAAATAAAACATGGGGGGAAATGTCACATGGGATGATAGGCAAATCTTTCTAAGGTTTAAAAAGAATTTTTACTTTTAGACAAAAAAGCTAAAAAATAACCTTCCGTCCCAAATTTGGAACCAGAACACATCCCAAAAGCAGTTTTTCAGAGACAACAACAGTCATTCTCTATATTGTCTAAGAACTTGGGGGTAAAAACCACTTTTGCTTACTTCCATGTCCAAAGAGCTCTCCCTCAAACCGAGTGAGTCATTATTTTCCAATCATAGGTCTGCTCTACTCCCACAGGACCCTGTGCATGGCTCTACCTCAGGCCTCCTGTCAGGGCATCACAGCCCCCATGCAAAAGTCAAATATGCAAAAGCCCTCCTACAGGCACTGGTGGAGGGCTTACACATTCCCAAGTTCCTGAAAGTTAACCCCAAGACTGAATTGGGAGAGTGTGGCATCCCTTCGCCCAGTTAACGCAAGGGCTGTACACAAGCATGACAGACCCAAGGAGCCCATCAGCCATGGGACAGAATTCTGAGGAGGAAGGCACCACTAGGAAAAAGATTCAGAGTGGGATAAGGGAACACCAAGCACATATGATGAAAATGAGAAGGCAAGGCCAGGAGTTTGAGTGCTTATGAGAGACTGGGACAACCAGTGAGGATGCAGCTAGAGCCACATGTGAATCACACCCAAAGAGACAAAACTGCTGTGAGTAGCCAGTGTGTCTTTTCCAACAACAAAAAGGAACAGAAAATCAGTAGTCTCCAACTCTCTGGCTCCTCCTCACTCTGGTTCAGCACAAAAGGCCCAGGAGGCACGAGAGTTAAGGGACACAAAGGGCCCACCAGGCTTCTCCAATTGTGTGCTTCCATAGCCAAGGCTTCTTCTTGTCCATTCCCAAGGTCTGTCTCAGGTGTTAACTTCCAGTTGGACACCCAGTCCTGAGCTTCTGCGCACACAGGGGCATTCAGTAAATAGCAGGTATATAAATGAAGCCCTCTTTGGGCTGCCCTTTCTTGTTCTTTTATTTAAAGAATTATTTTATTGTTTTTGACAGAGACAGAGAGAGAGAGAGAGACAGAGACAGAGAGAGAGAGAGAGAGAGAGAGAGAGAGAGAGAGAGAGAGAGAGAGAGAGAGAGAGAGAGAAGGGGAAAAGGCCCAGAGCAGTCTCTATAGTTGCATGTCATCAGTTTTTGACATGGTTTTGTTCCACACAGGTGGGCAGGGGCCATGCAGGGCGGGAACCAAACCAGGACCTCGCGCATGGGAAGAACATTCCAGTTCAACATATATGTCTGCACAGGCTGGGGCTGGGGCCAGGATTCAGTTCTTGGTCCTCAGGGCTGCAAAGCAAGTGCTTAACCTGATGAGCAATCCTGGCTTCCCCTGGGTTGCCCTTTCAGACTCACGCATTTTACTATTTGATTGCATTTTGTATTCTTTTCTCAAGTTTTGGCTTTAAGTCTTCCTTGTAAACACAGTTCTAAGCTATTCAGAGGCATCGGTCAGAATCCTTTGTACACTGCTAGTGCCTATTCTCTAATGCAGTGGTATTCAACCTTTTTGGCACCTGGGACCAGTTTCATAGCAGACAATTTTTTCATGGGTGGGGGTGTAGGTGGGAGAGATGGTTTCAGGATGATTCAAGCACATTACCTTTATTGTGCACTTTATTTCTATTATTATGACACTGTATGATCTAGAAGGAGGTGGAGCTCAGGTGGTAATGCGAGTGATGGGGAAAGGCTGTAAATACAGATGAAACTTCGCTTGCTTGCCTGCCCCTCACTGCCTGCTGTGCAGCCTGGTTCCTAACAAGGTCACGGACAGATACTGGTCTGTGGCCCAGGGGTTTAGAACCCCTGCCTAAAGGGTACCTCAAGACTGAATTGTAATATACTTAATAAAGAAACAGAATTACATATTCATTTGATACTTGTAATAGTCCATGAAATATGCTTCAAAATCAGTAAGAATTTTCAGAACATACACAACACTTAAGTTTTTGCAATTTTAGAATTTCATGGCCAGTGTGTTCCTATTAAAAAATACAACTGAACATGGGGGCAAAAATCAATACTATAGATCATATAATTCTTGGCTATATACTCACTGAGTGGGCTACACAACAGCTGCCTGCTCCTGGTCCCACATGGATATGTGTACAACTCCCAGTATATCTGGACTACAGGGCACACCCTTTTCCCCTGGTAAGGACAGTGGCGGTCACCATGCACTGAGCATTTACTTCAGACCCAGCACTTTTCACATATCATCCCATTTTACCCTTATAACCATTGAGATGAATGTGGTTATTGTCTCTATTTTATAGATGAGAAAACTGAGACCCAGGGAGCTGATATAATTTGACCAGGGTCATGATGCTAGCAAGGGGGAAAGGGAAACAGCATCCACCCATGCTGGCTCCAAAGCCCGTGCTCTCATACCCCACACTGTTAGTCAATATTACAACCTGTGCTGCCACCACCAAGAGCTGCCTGAGCAGCCTGTGAGAACTCCAAGCAGACCCTGACATGAGCACTCCTACAGCCATCAGGTTGGCTCACAGGTGAAAATGCACAGGTGCATGTTTGTATCTCAATAAAAATTAGTATTAGGAGAAAAAAACCCTAAGATTTGTGGCAATTAGGTTAAAAGCACAATCTTATGAGAAAAGCTATGACAGGGGAAACTGAGATGGCTCAGTGGGTTAAGCGCTCGCTTTGCAGCACCAAGACCAAGAATCGAATCCCGGCCCCGGCCCATGTGAACCCATATGCTGAGGTGGGGTGTGTTCCCAGTTCAGTTCTTGCTGGGGCCTATGTGGGAGGCTCCCAGCCCAGTTCCTGCCCTACGCAGCCCTGCACCCACCTGTGGAGTGAAACTATATGGAAACTAATGTTGTCAACTATGGAGACTGCTCTGGGCCCTCCCCCTTCTCTCTGTCTCTCTCTGTCTGTCTCTCTCTCTGTCAAAAAAACAATAAAAATAAATCCTTAAAAAAAAAAAAGAAGAAGAAAAGCTATGACAACTTTAAATTATAAATACTACACATTCATTTATCCATTTCCCCCAACACTTTACAGAGGGCCTAGCATGCTCTAGGCACTGCTCCCAGCCATGGGAATACTGCTATGAAAAGTTCTCACAAGCTCTCATGGCGCTGCTCTCCTTCAAGTTTCATTGGAAGATGGGGACTTGGAGGGCTTAAAATGACAAAGAAGGAAGTACTGTATGAGGCACTGTACGAGGCACTGGGGTTAGCAAAAAGCAAACTGACATGCAAAACAAAATAATCACCCTAATTAAATTAAATGGGTTTTTGTTAAACTTACCTGATTTTACATTAAGTACTACATATAACTGTTGGAGGAACAAAAGATAGGGGTTCCCTATGAGCTTTGAGGTGGCCCCAATTCCATTCGGCTTGATTCAGGGTCAGCAGACAGATCAGCACCCACAGTAGGTGTTCAGAAAACTTGTGATGGCTGCTAGCTTTTCCTTGAAGACTTCAGATACAGCTAAGACTGGTGCAACCCTGGCAGCCCAGTGCTCTCAATGGAGCGTCATAGCATTAGTCCCACATTACATCAGGGCCCCACACTGTGGCTAAAGGGCCAAATAGTTTTACTGGTACACAGCCTCACCCATTCCTGTAGTACTTTCCAGGGCTGCTTTCATACTAAAATGGCAGCAAGTTAGGTAGCTGTGACAGGGACCATGTGGACCGCAAAGTCAAAAATACATCCACTGCCATTTACAGAAAGTTTTCCCGCCCATGTTACATTAACAAGGTTTGGGAATGGTGCAAACTACAGGCCCTGTATCAAGATTCACAGCCCATCATCAGTACACAATGGCTCAGGGAAAGACTGCACTAAAGTTCCTTGGTTATTCTCAACCTCATTTGAGCGCAAAACCTTTTTTGAGAAACACCTATTTACATGCCCTCTAGTTTCTTTGAATAGACTGAAAGTGCTGGTTGAAATAAGATACAGAGGTGGTGTCCTGACTAATATTACCGCAAGACCTGAACAAGCTTTCCTAATCCTGCTTTACACAATAAGGTACATTTCATCTTAATAACGAAGGTATATTTTGGCAAAATCATTTTTAAATATGTTGCTTTCAAACACACTAAATACAAATACAAAGTCAGCATTTATGTAAATCTAAGTAATCACATACTTTGTCATACAACTATAATGGTACAATTCAGAAATTGTAAAAACACTAACAATCTAAGAATCAACTTCCAACTGTAGGATTAAGCCTCAGTCCCTTTATAATGAATTTTCAATTTGTTTAAGAATCACAGAATCAAATTCTAATGTTAAACAGGAGTGATTCTCAATCTTCCAATCGAGTGTCAAGGTACCTCACCCACCATCACCCAATGAACTCCAAATGGAGCCACTGTTCTCACCCCTCTCACAGGTATTCAAAAGTCCCTATTTTTCTAATAAGTAAAAGCAAAGCAAAGTCATGAAAAGCCCCAGCCCTTGCAGTCTCTACAAAAACTTACATTTCCTATTTAGCCAGAACTTGAGAGATAAAATGATTTTACTGGTCCTCAGTTACTGCAATAACCAAGGGGATGCCACAGGAAGGTGAGGCCTGGGATAATATCCTGATGCTGCCAGAACCAGGAGAGGAGTCCCTGCCCTGTATCCCTGACAGGAACACTCTACTGCTTCCCCCATAGTTGGTTACCAACTTTCCCCATAGGAATTTAATTCACTTGCTGGAGTTATGTTACTGAAACTTGCCAAAACTGCAATCTCCTGAGATCGTGATTCAAGCAAATTCCATGTTTACAGAAGTAGATTTAGAAAATGAATGTACTGTATAAACCTATTTAATGATCTAGGTTTCGTTCTAGTTTTGACCCTCTGTTTTACTTTGGGCAGATCACTTCTCTCAAGTATGGTACCTGTTAGAAGGAGAAATAGTATTAATATCTCCCGTTCCTACCTATGAGGATGCTGAGAGGACCAAACTGAGGTGATGGGGGAGAAAAGCACTCTGTAGGTAAAGCACTGCACACACATAAAAGATCATCATTTTGGGGGGAGGCCAGGATGGCTCAGCGGGTTGAGTGCTCGTCTTGCAGCCCTGGGGTCTGAGGATCATATCCTGGCACTGGCCTGTGTGAACCCATATACTGAACTGGGGCAAGTTTCCCATGTGGGAGGCCCCTGGTTCGGCTCACACCCCAGGCGTGTTTTCCATGTAGAAGGCCCCCAGCAGGGGCATGCCTCCCATTTGGAAGACCCCTAGCCCACCTGTGGAGTGAAACTATATAAAAAACCAATCATATAGCACTACGGAGACAACTCTGGGCCCTCCCCCTTCTGTCTCTCTCTGTTAAAAAACAAAAATAAATCTTTAAAAGATCATCATTTTGTTGTAAAAAGTATTTTGGTTGATAACAAGTATTTACCACAAGCTTTCTTTAATATGGTTTTCTATTGCATTTAAAGGGGTTCACATTATAAAATGTAATCACAATTGCTTAGGGATACTTACACAGATGAAACAGACATATGTTCAATTTTGAGAAGGCAGTCTTAAAAATTTTTTTTATAAATAGTCTGTTGTATGTAAATTTGGCCTGAAGATGACAAAAAAAGTCCACTGCTTATCTGGATATTTTTTCTCCCACACTGTTAAGTCATGAGTTCCTGCAACTGAAAGACACTAATATGCTGTTTTAATTTGAACAGACTAAGGAAGTTTCTAAAACATACAACTGACTATATACTGGTAACACAAAATTCTACTTCTTATATAAATGGTGCCAAGGAAGACTACAGTTGTGAGAAAGCATTTAAGTCTTCAGTGTAAAACAAGAACATACTACTTAAATATCTGATACCATCAAATTCTGTGCTACTCCAGAGCTGAGGTTTGGGTGGAATAAAAAGTACTGTTTCTCCTACTCCTTGCTGCCTTCATTTCAGGGTATATTCCCTATTTCTGCATCTTTGCTGCATACCTTCTTCAGAAGCATTCCCTGACCTCTCCCACCTGTCATCAATGGCAATGGCATTATCACTAGGTGATGCTACCTTTACTGTGAAGTGTTTTATACACAACCACACTCCCCCTGATGGACTGCAAGAGCCCTGTGGGCAAGCACTCTGACTAGTAAGCTACCCAATGTCAGGGGTTCTGTTCTCTCAGCAAACTGCCAGCCCTCAGACTCATCCAACAGACACCAATGACTACATAGGCCAGCCCCCACAAACACATACTGATCATGACAGTCCAAGGAGCTCTTGTTTCTCAGGCCAAGCCTCCTCCCACTCCTAACCTCTCAGCTCATCCCATGCACAAAGTTCCTACCCTTAAATTTTATCATATGAACAGGAAACACCCTTTGCTCCAACTGGCCCATTTTTTCCCTAGGAGCCTCAAACACACATTCCCTTACTAAAATATGGTCAAGTCTCTCAAGAATGTTGTTTCCAGGTCTCTTTGCACTTTCCCATCTAACCAAATGTCTTCATTCCTTTCACTGTATGAAATTTACCGGTAATTCCTTTAGTCCTTTATTTACTTAATCTATGTCCTTAAGATATGTCTTAGACTAGTAGTTACAGGAGACAAAGTTGTATCTTGTTTAATGTGTTCGATGAGCCCCTCCCTTCTTTGGCCTCCCCACAAAATAGGCACTTTCACAATGTGATGGGATCAATGTGGAACATGTGATGAATGTGTGAATTTTATTCTTTAGATTACTTAAATCAGAATGATTAAAAATTGACCTCTTTGCTCCACGTTTGGAAAAAATAGCCCCCATACCTCACAAAGTTCAAAACTGGAAAGGACAAGGAAAAAGAGTGAGAAAGAATGAAAAACCCTTTCTGATAAACTTTGCTCTGATTAGCAACACATTAAGTAAATAAATACCTGACTATCCAACATTTAACTACCCAAAAGGCCATTCTTTGGGCTCCACCTTGGAAAGAGCTGGATGTATATGACAAGCCTTTTGTTAAGTCTTGTGTTACTAAAATGTTCCTCTGCATAAAACAAAATCTGCAATAACCTTATTCAAGAGTAGCAAAATTGTTGGGGAAGGTGGGATGGCTCAGCAGGTTGAGCGCTTGCTTTGAGCCCCCGGGAACTGAGGATTGAATCCCAGCCCTGACCAGTGTAGAACCACATGCTGAACTGGGGTGTTCCTCCCATGCCAGAAGCCCCTGGCCCAGTTACTGCCCTGCATGACACCCCCCCCCAACCTGTGTGGAATGAAACCATGTAGAAAACTGATGACGTACAACTATGGAGATTGCTCTGGGCACTCCCCCTTCTTTCTCTCTGTCAAAAACAATAAAATTAATCTTAAAAAAAAAAAAAAAGTAGCAAAATTGCAAAGCCATCCAAAAAGTTACCAGTTTCAGAGGACAAGCTTCAAAGCTGAACTTGCCCGGTATGATCTACTTTCCATGATTAAAGACTTTACACTCAAATATTACAAGATTAATGAAGCAAAGGCAATCTGTTCTGCATGCAGTAAAAGGGCGTTTAAATCTCTGTTGTTTCCACATTTCTCATTTCAGATAAGGTGATTTTACAAAATTAGTATCAAAACCAACTCTTTATTGGTTTTAAAAAGAGTACTAGTGACTTCTATATTCTATGAGAATTATTTACGACTTCCCACTGTTTAACAAATTTCATTTAATTAAACAAGAAGCTCCTTACGATAGATTTTGAAATTTTTTTTTAAAGATTTATTTCTATTGTTTTTGACCCAGAGAGAGAGAAACAGAGACAGAGAGAAAGGGGAGGGAGGGCCCAGAGCAGTCTCCACAGCTGCACATCATCGGTTTTTCCACATAGTTTCATTCCACAGGCAGGCGCGGGGCTGCACAGGGCAGGAACTGGGCCAGGGTCTCACCCCAGTGAGAACCGAACTGGGGCACTCCCCAGTTCAGCATATGGGTCTGCATGGGCTGGGGCCAGGACTCGATCCTCCGTCCCCGGGGCTGCAAAGCGAGAGCTCAACCCATTAAGCCATCCCAGCTTCCCCGATAGATTTTTAAGTTATTCTTACTTCTATATTAACTGATATTCTAGGCATTGTATTAAAACCAAAGCCACAAAATTCAAGTTATGTTTCAGCAGCAGAAAGATATTTTAGACCACTAGTAGAAATATGCTAGTGGTCAGTCACAGAAGCTGAACAGCTGTGACTACTGCAAATCTGAAGGCAATGTTGCAGCAATATAATGATCAATTTGGACTCATTCATTATAAACTGATTTTCAGATGTTGCTACTTCAAGACTGTACTGGAAAAATGCTAGCTGCACTAGACACAGAAATGATTCCAGAGACAACTTTTTACTGCAAAGGAGAGATCTAAAATAAGAAATACAACTAGTTCACAATGCTACCATGAACGAGCCCAGGAGAACCCAGAATTATTAAAAGAATAGAAAACTAAAATATTTATCTTAAGCAACTGATATAATTACCTAAGTAAATTTTCAGGGTAGCTGTTTAATGAGAAAAAGATTTATTCAGTATCCCGCTAAAAGAATTGCTTCTGAAAAATCGTAATTCCTGCATTCCTTAATGTGTCCAATATACCTACCTACAATGTAAATGCAACACAAGCTCAAATGGCGACTGCAGCCCAAATGAATCTATTTAACTTTCTTTTAAAGTTATACATGTGAAATTAAATACACTACAGCAACTTCTGGGCTATCTTGCGCATGAAGTTTGGGGCTGTGAAAGACAAAATGACTTAGGTGACCACACAAGAGTTTTCAAAATCACTAACGTGCTCCGAAGGAGCATGGAGCACATGCCAAGAAACTTCTAAGTCGTAACTCACAGACTGGCTGCTTGCTCTGACCCTTCTGGTGGCAGCGCTGTGAATGTGTCACCAACACAAAAAACACTTGGGGTCCCCTTTTCGGCTGCACTATTTGCTTCTCTGTCCATTAAACTTACCCTTCGCTGACATCCCTCCAGACAGCCACGCTTGTCGACACACGGCAGCAGAGGGAGGAGTATGGAATCACTACGCAAAATAACCACACTCCACTGTACTTTTTCTCCCTGGGAAGTACCGCTCAGTCTCCACGCGAGGAGAGTTCACCAACTCCAGGAAACCCGAGTGCACCCGATCATCTGCCGCCCCACTCCGGCTCCACGGGTCTTCAAAAAAACTTCCCCGCTCCGACGGGGCTCTCGGGGAAAGGGCTCGCCGGCCTCCACTGTGGGGGGCGCCGCACCCCGCCGCCGAATTCGGCTCTCCCGCGGGCACTCACCTTCGGGGGCATCTCACAGCGACCCCGAGGCCCCCGCCCCACGCCCGGCTTACTGCTCACCTGTGCTGTCATTCGCCGAGAAGCCGGGCGAGCTGAGTTTGGCTCTTTTGGGGTTGGGCGGTCCGTCCAGCAAGTTCTCGGCCATCTTCACCTGCTCTCGAAAACAGCCCCGAGTGCGGGCGACGGGGCCGCAAGGGTTCCGCAGCGGGGGTCGCTGCCGGCTTCAGCCGGCTACGCAGGGAGAGCCGCGAGCCGCGAGCCGCGAGCCAGCGCCGAGGGAGCGGGAGGGCGCAGGGCCGGGTGGGGGAGGCGGCGGCCAAATCTCAGCCACAGCAACAGCGCCCCGCAGCGCTCACCGCCCGCCCCCGGCCACTGCCGCCGCCGCCGCCGCCGCCGGCCGCGGCCCCCTCATCCCCTGCCCGCCTCCCGAGCGCGACACTCCGCGGCGGGGGCGCCCCGGCGGCCCGGCGGCCCCTACGGGCCCGGCTGGCAGCGATGGCGGCCGGCTGGCCGGCTCAGGCTGTCCCCGGGAACATGGTGCCGCCGCCGCGCCGCCGCCTCGCTACCCGCCCCCCCCCCCCGCGCCCCACTTAATTAATTCGCTCGCGGCCCGACGACCGGGGTGCTCCGGGCTCCGCTCCCTGGCCACGGCCCCCTGCTGCCGCCGCCGCCGTAAGAAAAAACAATGCGAGATGCGGGGCCGCCGCCTCCACGGCCCCCCCACCCCCCGTTCCGCCGCCGCCGCCGCCGCCGCCGCCGCCGCCGCCGCCGCCGCCGCGGCTCCGGGAGGCCAAGCCGAGAGGCGAGCAGGGCCGCCGGAGCGGGCGCCGAGGGCCGGGCGGAGCGGGCCGGCCGGGCGGAGCGGGGTGCGCGGGCGGCTGTGGGGCCCGGGACCGGCGGGGCCGAGTAGATCGCGCTCGAAGCCCCGGTCGGGTCCGCGACAAGATGGCGGCTGTTGATTCCTCAATTAAAAAAAAAAGAAAGTTTTTTTTCTTCTCTTTCCAGAGCCTGAACGGGGAGGGGGAGGGGGCGGGGCACGCCGGTGCGTCACCCCCTCCCGCGGCGTCACCACGCACGTCCCCCGCCCCGCCCCCTCCACCTGCGCCGGCCGCGGCGGAAAGAGCCGAGCGAGCTCGGGCAGAAAGGCCGAAGGCGCGGCTGCGGTGTGTTGGGCAGTGGGTCGGCGGCTGGGCCTACGGGACCATGGGCACCCGGCCCGGCCTCCACCTTTGTTCTGACCGCTACTGGGCTTCCTGGCCCATCATGGGCCGGGGGCGGTGTCCAGGCCGCGGGCCGGGCCCCAGGCGTGGAATTGGGACCGGCCAGGCCTGTCCGTCCCTCTGGGGCGACTCTGCCAGGTCCCGGCTCTTCACTTCCCTGCTCGCGATGTCCGGGGCGACGCGACCCAAGCCTGCTCACTTCCCTTCGCTGGATGCCCAGCGATGTGTCGTGACCTCTGTAGGCTACAGACCCTCCTCAGGTCCACCTGCGAGCTTCTGCAGACAGAGAAACTGAGGCAGGAATTTGCAGGGCACGGATTCGAACTTCCCTCCCCAAAGTGAAATAAGGGGAATGCAAGACCCCTGAGCCCCTACTCCCCAGCCCATTGCGACGGGGCCACCAAGGCCGACACCCTCACCTACAAGGGGAGGTTGCAAGCGCTTCCCCTACCCCGGGTTGGGGCGCGGCCAGCCTGCGCCGGGCCCAAAAGGCCCCTTTCATCCATTCCGGGCTTAGGGTCCTGACAGTCACTTGGGAACTCCGCAGGTGTGGGGTCCAGCTAGTGTGGTTACTCCGCGGCATAGTTCCACAAAAATGTAAAGTTCGCATTTCAATTTTATTTGCTCCTCCAAACTTGCCAGCGCCTCGTCCCGAAGTCCCTATCTGAAAGGTATCACCAGCAACCCTGTTTTCTAAACCAGAAACCTGAGTCAGCGCGGATTCCTCCCTCTCCACCCAGCGCCTTGCAAGTCTCCCCACGTCCTTAACTCGAGGAAACGGCTCTTCCTCTCCATCCCATTGCCCAGTTTTCCAGCATCACCTATGTGGCAGCTTCCCACTTAATGTCCCTTGTGCTGCCACATTTCTACCCACGCAGCACCACAGTTAACCTGGAAAAGGCGGGAAAGAACCGTTTAAAATAAATAACTCCTACACATAGAAAAAAAAAAAAAAAGGACTACTGGTATATATACCTACATATACACTATGTATATTATATATAGTCTTCTTAAAAAACAAACAAACATGTATAGTCTGTTTAAAATACATATACGCTGACACCATTTTTCCCTCTTTCAGTGTCAGCCCAGCCGTTTCCTGGCCTTTTCTTGGCCATTTCTAATAAACTCTTTCACTAACCCAGAAAAAAAACAAAAAAATATACCAAAAGAGATTGTCTTCAAGTGTCAAGACTGAGTTTTCTTTCTACTTCTTTCTATTTATATGCTCAAAATTTTGTATGGCCCCCACCCCTTGCATCTGTCCCACTTTCCATCCCTCATTCACCTCCCCTCTCCCACTCAGCCTCTAGGAAGTTATCATCATTCAGGTCTTTATATACTTTTGCAAATACTCCTCCCTCTACTGAGAACACATATGCCTGGCAAACTCTTTAACATCCTCCAAGACCCAGTTCAAATGTTATCTACTCTAGGAAGCCCTCCTAGCCTACTTAAAGACTCCCACAGCCCTCTGGGCATACCTCTCTTAAGGCACATCTCACACTGTAATTTTTTTCATCCATTCATGTTTTTATTTATCCATCAAATATCCTTTGAGGGTCTCCTGAGGTCATTGCCACTGTGCTAACCTTTTGGGTAAAGAATAAAGAAAGAAACCCCTATAGATTCAAGGAGAGCAAATAGCAAGCACTGGAAACCATAAACAAGTATGCAAGGAATCAATTGCGCAGCCAGGCAAGAAGTGTGTCAAGTCATAGGGTAACATAGGACTGAGCACCCTGTATCTGAATGTGCCATGCATGTCTCTCTCTCCCTGATTCTGTGGGCACCTTGAGGGCAAGAGCCGTGTCTTAGTATACATAGTATAGTGCCCTCCAAGAAGTAGGTTTGTAAAATGAATGAATGAATGAATGAATGAATGAACACTGTCACGTCCCCCTGAGTCCTAGAGGCCTCCAGGCCCCTGAGAAGGGTGGGCTCCAGCCTAAGGCAGCTCCAAGCCACTACCCCACAGAGGAGATAATATGTCAGGTTGCTGAGAAACCTCAGTCAGGGCCTGCCTTGGTTAAGTAGAGTTACCACTTGGCCTTCAGGGTCCCTCAGTATTTGGTTCACACAGCCATATGCATATAAGCTTGCACCATACCCCCATCAGTGAGCAACTATGGCCCAGGTCATAACCCCATTTTACAGAGGAGGAAACTGAGGAGACCCAGCCCCAAACTCCAATCCCATGCTCTTTCTGCCTAACCATGCTCAACACTAAAACATCTCATTTGTATCATTTTGATCAGTTCCCCTGGTGTTTCCTGATACCTGCTTTTTCTATTTCTTCTCCCCTTGATCTGACTCTCTCCCCAAATCACTGTGCTCAGACATTGATGGGAGAACAGTAAGAAAGGAAGTATGGTGTCTGCCTGCACGCCCTTAGCTGGTGATCAAGGTCAGCACAGACCAAAGGGATCAAAACACTGTTGAGTACTTTCTGTATGTCAGGCCACTTTGCTACATGCTTCACATGGATCATCACTTCCCACAATCCTGGAAGGAAATATCATTGTCCTCATTTTCTAGATGAGGAAACAAGGCCCAGAAGGAGGGTAAGTCACTCAGTCACTAAGGGGCTCAACTAGATTGCAAACCTAAGGCTCCGTGCTCTTGATACGTACCTCACTCTCCAGTCTCAGAGGCTATAGGACCAAGGATTTACAGAAAGCTTAGGGCCTGAGAAAATGAGGTGAAGAGGGGCCAGCAGAGGAACAAGAAGTAGAAATAAATCAGGAAAGATTTTCTGAGAAAAATTTATTTTGAATTCATCAACTGATGAGTGGATAAACATAATGTGTTATATCCACACAATGGAATATTATTCAGCCATACAAGGAATGGAGTACTGATATATGCTATAACATGGATGAACCTTTGCTCAATGAAAGATGCCAGTCACCAAAGACCACATGTTGTATGATTTCATTTATATGAAATGTCCAGAATAGGCAAATCCATAGAGAGAGAAAGTAGAATAGTGTTTGCAGGGGGCTGAGGAGAAAGGGGAGATAGTAGATGGTAGCTAAAATATATGGGGTTACTGTTTGGGGTGATGAAATGTTCTAAAATTAATGACAGTGATAGTTGTGCAACTCTGAACATACTAAAAACCATCAAAATTTACACTTTGAATGGATGAATTGTATGGTATGTGAATTACTAATAAAGCTTGTTTTTAACATGTCAATTCAGAAAGAAGGAAGAGAGACCAAGAATGATAGAGGGAGGCAGGGACTCCCAGCAGAAGGAAATAAGTCAGGGGACCAGCTGGGAGAGCACACAGGGATCTGCTTGGTGGTGCCAAGAGGAAGGGTCCAGGACGAGTAGATTTGACGTGATTGGGATTTCCCAACTGGGTGCTGAGGGATAAACTTGCAAACAGAAAACGAAGACTGAGATTCACAGGCTGAACTGGAAAGAGGAAACTGAGGAAGGAAAGACTTCCCCCACAAGCTCCAGTTGCACAACCAGCTGCCTCCTGCTTTGGACCCCAGTGGACACCTTATACCCAGTGGGCCCCAAATAGAGGCCACAACCCTCTTCCCACACCAGCTCCTCTCACATCCCTATCCCAGAATTCCCCCTCCTCTCTTCTGTGGCATTGCTTCCCATCCCTCAGTGCTGAACCTTTAATTCTTTACCCTCTCCCCACCAGTTAACCCTGACACTGCCTGATCTCTTCCATTCCCAGATTGCTTGACCAAGTTGTCTACACTGAGCCAAACTGCTTCCTCTTCTACCATTCACGATTTTTCTTTTTAATCATGAAAAATTTCAACAAAAATAATGTAAGTACATAGCTGCTTTGTCTGCATTATTAAGGTAGTCAATGGTAACATTTTGCCACACGGGCTTCAGATATTTATTATACTTATTTAAGAAATAACATATAGAGATAGAGCTGAATCCAGCCTCCCCCCATTTTCTGCCTCCCTCCCCCAAAGTCATTACTTTCCTGAAGTTGGTATGTATCATTACCCTATAAAATGTGGATCTTTGTTAAGTAGAACCATGTGAAGCTGTTAACACTTGTCTGTTTTTTATCCCATCCAACATAACAACCATTGCATGTGGATGTTGGTTGTACTGACCCTGATTCCAACAAATTAAAATAATTAGACAATTGAAAATGGACAGGTATGAAATAACACTAACAAATTACTGTTAATTTGACTAGATGTATTAATGACATTGTCACTATATATTTTCAAATAATACTTATATTTTAGAGGCATAGGCTAATTTGTATATGAGATGAATAAAAACTCCTCCCTGCCTGGGAGGAGTAGATGGCAAAATGTTTAAAAGAAGTTGAGTGATGAGCATATGAAGATTCATTATATGATTCTGCATATTTTATTATTTTTAAACTTCCCATAATAAAAAGTTTCTAAACTATTGAAATACTGATACTGAGTATTTCCATCCACAAACATATATAGCTATTTATTTATTTAAATTTTCTTCTGGGGAAGCCAGATGGCTCAGTGGATTAAGCGCTCACTTTGCATCGCCGGGGACCGAGGATCGAATCCCGGCCCCGGCCAGTGCTGAACCGGGAGCTCCCCCAGTTGAGTTCTCTCTCTGTATCTCTCTCTCTCTCTTTGTCATAAATAAATAAAAATATATTAAATTTTCTTCTGCCTTTCAGTAGGGTTTTATTTTTTTCTCTCTCTAAGGTCTTACATATCTTTGGCTGATCCAATAAATTTGCTAAAACTGTGTTATTAGTTCTAACACTAATAATTTTTCTTCAGAATTCTTGGATTTTCTATGTAGGCTGTCAGATCATGTGCTAACATAGAAAAGAACAAAATTTTGTTTCTCCTGTCCAATACTCATAATCTCAATTTCTTTGCCTTGTTATATACCAGGGGTGGCCAACTTTTCTGTATATAAGATCTACTTTTTATCTTAAAAGTGTGTCGCGATCGACTTGTTGTCATAGGCTTAGTCTAAGGGGGAAGAAGGGGTGTGAAATGCATACCGGTACTATGTTTATACACTGTGTTTCAGTATAAGGTGCATTCCAGCAAGGTATGGGTAGATAAGTAAAATATATGTTCAAAACTATTTTTTATTTTTTAAATCACTTATTAAGTTTTCGAGATATAGGCTCATGAAGAAAATAAATTTCCAGACCCAACTTTTGATAGCAGCATTCCCTACATGCGGTACCTAAAAAATTCGATTTTCCGACACTTTTTCAAGATAGATTTTTACTAACTTAAAATGCAATTTAATTTTTTTATCAACTGCAATGTATAAGTTGTTGTACTATTTGTTCGTAAATATGAAAAGTTGTTATACAAATGCACAGTATGGCTGATAATTTGATTTCAATATTTCACTTTCGCGGTTTTTTTTGGGCCAGGAAAATTTATCATGAAAGAATAATATGACTTACTTTTTGCTAATCTATCAATAGCTCGCTAAGTACACCTCATACTGAAATATAGATATACGGCTTATCTACCTACATACAAAACAACAACAATAATTATTTAAAGGGCCAAAAAACTCACGTCCAGGGGAATTAAAAGAACATGGATAATTA